>ML423580.1:0-149295 GCA_005239525.1 Nicotiana knightiana
CAGGCGTAGTTCAATTTACATCATTTGAGAAAGCATAAAGATTACACATAGTAGCGTTTGACTACATCTGAATTGATTGTCTTTGGCCAGACTTCTCCGTTCATTTCTGCGAGTATAAGTGCTCCTCCAGTCAGTACCCGGTGAACCATGTACGGACCCTGCCAGTTGGGAGAGAACTTCCCTTTGGCTTCATCTTGATGTGGAAAGATCTTCTTCAGCACCAGCTGCCCTGGTGTAAACTGTCTAGGCTTGACTCTCTTGTTGAAGGATCGGGTTATTCTGTTCTGATAGAGTTGATCATGATAGACTACATTCATTCTCTTTCCGTCTATGAGGGCTAGTTGCTCATAACGACTCTTTACCCATTCTGCGTCGTTGAGCTCTTCTTCTTGTATAATTCTTAGAGATGGAATCTCAACTTCGGCAGGAATAACAACCTCAGTACCATAAACTAGCAGATAGGGAGTTGCCCCTGTTGAGGTGCGAACTGTGGTGCGATATCCAATTAAGGCAAATGATAACTTCTCGTGCCACTACTTGTGCCTTTGTATCATCTTTCTTAGTATCTTTTTGATGTTTTTGTTGGCGGCTTCTATAGCTCCATTCATTTGAGGTCTGTAAGCTGCGAAATTCTTGTGTTTGATCTTGAAAGCCTCGCACATAGCCTTCATCAGGTCACTATTGAGATTGGAACCATTGTCAGTGATGATTGACTTAGGAATCCCGAATCGACAAACAATATGGTCGCGAACAAAGTTTGCCACGACTTTCTTAGTCACTGCTTTGTAGGATGCTGCTTCGACCCATTTGGTGAAATAATCAATGGTTACCAGAATGAACATGTGTCCGTTGGAGGCGGCAGGATCGATTGGTCCAATAACATCAATGCCCCAGGCGGCGAACGACCATGGTGAGCTTGTGGCATTAAGCTTGTTTGGAGGTATCTTTATCATATCTGCATGTATCTGACAGCGGTGGCATTTCCGAACATACTGGATGCAGTCCGTTTCCATAGTCATCCAAAAGTAACAAGCTCGGAGTATCTTCTTTGCAAGAACAAAATCGTTCATATGCGGGCCACAGGTCCAAACATGAATCTCCTCTAGTAATTTTGATGCTTCTTTTGCGTCGACACACCTTAATAACCCCAAATCGGGAGTCCTCCTATACAGAATTCCTCTGTTGTGAAAGAAATTTTTGGATAGTCTTCGAAGTGTGCGTTTCTGAGTGGGATTCACAAGCTCTGGGTAATCTCCTTTCGCCAAATACTCTTTGATGTCATGAAACCAAGGATTTCCGTCTGCTTCCTCTTCGACATGGGCACAATAAGCTGGCTGATTATGGATCTTTATGGGAATAGGATCAATGAAATTCTTGTCCGGGTGTTAGATCATTGAGGACAAAGTAGCCAATGCATCGGCGAACTCATTCTGGATTCAAGGGACATGCCGAAATTCCATCTTTGTGAACCTCTTTCTTAATTCCTGTACATGGTGCAGATATGACAGTATCTTGGAGTTCTTGGTAGCCCACTCTCCTTGTACCTGATGTACCAGTAAATCTGAGTCACCAATCGCTAACATCTCCTGGACGGTCATGTCAATGGCCATATTGAGCCCTAAGATACAAGCTTCATATTCTTCCAAATTGTTGGTGCAGGGGAATCTGAGTTTGGCAGATACTGGATAATGCTGACCGGTTTCTGATATTAGGACTGCTCCAATTCCAATTCCCTTGAAGTTCGCTGTTCCATCGAAGAACATTCTCCAACCGTCATAGGATTCTGCAATGTCTTCTCCGATGAATGATACCTCTTCATCAGGAAAATACATTTTCAGAGGTTTGTATGCTCCGTCTATAAGGTTCTCAGCAAGATGGTCTGCCAGTGCTTGTCCTTTGACCGCTTTCTGAATCACGTAGATACTATCGAACTCACTCAGTAGGATTTGCCACTTGGCTAGCTTGCCTGTGGGAATGGGATTCTGAAAGATGTACTTAATGGATCCATCCTCGATATGAGATACGCTATGTAGGCATAGAAGTAATGCCTCAGCTTCTGGGCTACCCAAGTCAAAGCACAACAAGTGCGTTCTAATAGAGAATATCTGGCCTCGTATGGAGTGAACTTCTTGCTGAGATAATAAATGGCTTGCTCCTTTCTTACTGTTTCATCGTGCTGCCTTAGAACGCAGCCATAAGCTCCATCTAACACTTCAAGGTAGAGTAACAGAGGTCTACCTGGCTCAGGCGGTACCAAGACTGGTGGTGTTGACAGGTATGCCTTGATTTTGTCGAAAGCCTTTTGACAATCATCGGTCCACTTTGTTGCGGCGTCCTTCTTTAGCATCTTGAAGATCGACTCACATATAACTATAGACTGTGCTATGAATCGGCTGATTTAATTAAGTCTCCCATAAAAACTCATCACATCTTTCTTGTTCCTTGGCGGTGGTAGTTCTTGAATGGCTTTGACCTTTGACGGATCCAATTCTATCCCTTGGCTATAGGGAGCCTACGGAATAGGCCCAGAATCTCCAGAATGCCCCATTGCCATTCTATTCACAACCTTTCAATTGATCCGGGCGTGTGAGATTTCCCTAAGGATCACAAAGGATCCCGGACAGTGCTCACACCCAGATTTCATAGCCAAGATAGAGTAAGTGCAGTGTGGAAAGGCCAGCTTTTGTGTGTCAAAGTTCAGAGGGAGCTCAAGGGTCCCAAGGCAATGCTCACACATAAGGGGCTGGACCTAATGTCTAAGAGTAGAGTAAGAGTGCTTGATAGTTTTGAAAAGATCAAGTAGGAAAACAGCTTCTGAAAATAACTTGTTTGAGATAAGTTTTGAAAAACATGAGTGTTACTCAGTGAAAACAATTTGGAGGGTATGACAATCAGAGTCTTAGGATCAGAACAGTACACATAGAACAAGAAACAAGAACCAAATCAGTTCAACACTCACAAGCAGGGACTGAGGGGTAGGGTACAAGTATGAAGCATATAGGGAGAACATACAATGAGCAGAGTCACAAAAAGTTCTGGTACAACATGTGTTCAAGTACATAAAGACTAAGTAACATATAGTGCATATTGTGGTATACTAGGAATCAAAAAAGACAGGGGGTAAGCAGAATCATGTTGGAACATGCAAAGGAGGTAGTAAACATGCTGAGGCTAAAGAGGGAGGTGTTAAGAACTAAAGCAGCAAAGTATACATACTAATTGCAAGTTGAGCAACAAAATCATAAGTAAAAGCATATCAGAAATAGGATGAATTGAAATACCAAAAGAAACATATTTTTGGAAGCTTTAAACTAAATTGAGGACATGCCAGTTAGGTGATGACAAACACAGAATAAAGAATAGGCAAGTAGAATATCAGTCTTGGCTTGCAGCCGACTGATAATAGAAGGAAATCAGAGGGAGAACAATAGAGTGTATGTATGTGTGTAAAAGAGAGAGTTGAACAATATATTGTTCGTCTCTTTGTTAAGGAGAGAGTATAGGTATTTATAGTTTAAGACAGGCAGAAGAATAAGGTAAAATAACAGTTTCAACAGTAATTATGGGAGTAAGCAATCAATTAGAATCAAATTGGTAAAAGACTTCCTTTGATTAAGGAGTCATACTCAAACGGTAATAAGCAGTGACAAATAAGGAAAGAAATTATGTAAAGCTGATTTTTACACAATAAGGAAGTACTATAAGTATGGTATAGGTATATCACATGTAAGTAAGGCTAAGTTTAGAATTCTATTTTAAGGAAAATATATGTGAGTTAATTTGACAGAAAAATCATTTATGGAAATAAGGTAAGAAATAATTTATATTCTGGAAATCAGTAAGGAAACCCTCGAGTGAGGTTCTAATTACAGGAAATCAATATCAATCAAGGAGAATATCACACATTAGCGGGATAGGCATGGTACAAACAAAGAGAAACAGGAAATTAGCACGTCTTAATTAAGGAAATACTCAAAAATAAGTAGAGAACATTATGCAAAATAAGTGAAGTATCAATCATAGAGATCCAGGGATTCACAAATAGAAAAGATAGCACTAATTTGTCACAACATTATGAGAATAAGTGCAATAAACATATAATAGACAACAATCAGAACCATAGGAAGACTAGTAAGGTAAAATCATATAGAAGTGAGGGATTCATATAGAACACAGTACGAATCACAACATAGACATGATATAGGCAAAAGTAATCGAATCCAGAAAACTTAATAGGCAAACATAGGGTAAAATCTCGAAATCACGAAGTATTCATGAGAACACATTAATCATAATAGAATAGGTAAACATACTATCACAAACAAACACGGAACAAGTGAAACCGAGAACTTTGGGGGTTTTTTTAACAAAAATGAATCAGACAAGATGGAGAAAAACTCACACAATGTTTAAACACGGTAGAATCATAATATAATGCTGTGAAACCAGAAAAAGAACAGTTTTGAAAGGGATTTTGAAAACCCTAGTTTGAAAGTTGAAAAATCGTTTAGGAACCTGAAGAATCTTTAAAGAAACATGGAAAGAACTCATGATAGGTATAGATCTGTTACAGATATAAAAGAATCGGAAGATTTAAAGAACTAGGTTTTGAAGAGAACCCAGTAAAGATAAGAAAGCCTTAAAATGTTATTGGCTTTAACCCAAAGGTCATAGATCTTACTCAGATGGCCAGAGGTGGCCGGAAATGGCATGAGAACCCATGGGGTGAGTGAACCGCCTTCTGGCTCCTCTGAGGGCCTCAAGGTGGTGATACAAGTGCAAAGGATGGAGCCATAAGGCTGGTGAGAGGTGAAACCTCCATGATTTCCGGTAGAGAGGTAGCTGGAGAAGGGGAGATATGGCTCAGTAGATAGAGCGTCTCAGAGAGAGAGAGATGAGAGAACTTAGAGACAACTGGGTGAGAAATGAGAGGGGGAAAATGAGACGGGGGAGGGTAGTCACCTATGTTTAATTAAGGAATGTGGAATTTTCCGATTGATAGATGCTTGGGCCATGTAGTTGTAAAAACTGGGCTGGATTATTGGGTCAATTAGTTGGGTTAGGGATCAGATTTAATTGGGGCTAGAATTTAAATGAAAAATGGCTAGCTGTTAAATACTCAATTAAAATTAATCAAAATAATTTATAAAAATAACTGATAATTATAAAAATGAAATTAATGGTTAAAAAATTAAATGAAAATGATTAATCAGTATTTAAAAATATAAATGACTAATTATTGAGTAAAAAAAAACATAAAACATATCATTAGGCTATAATTGCAAAGTTATTGCAATTATAGCCAAATAATGCCAATTTGGCTAATTGTGAAGTAATTTGATCTTAATAGAACCAAAAATAATGTATTAAGTCATGAAATATCTTTAAAATAATTTGTACTGCATTTTATAATTAATTATTAGAAAATAAAAATATTGGATGAAATTCAAATAAATTAATAAAAATGTGGGAAATTAGAAAAATACCAATTGTTATGAAAACCTGATTGTGAAGGTGTATATGCAAATTAAAATTAACTTGAGGAAAAATTGGGTATCAACAGCTGCCCCTCTTTACCCGGGAAGGATGAAAGAGTTGTCGGGTAAAGATATGATGGCCAATTTTGACCGAGTGAAATGATTTGAAGAGATTTAGGCCGCACCTTGGTTTCTGAGTTGCCTACATATTCCTGATTTTACAGGAATTAGGCCGTATGTAGTTCAGGAGTCATCGGCGAAGTATGCCGATGAAGTTTTACAAGAACGGACGCAACATATAGGGTTGGATGAATAAACAATTTATGGGAATGGTTAGGAAAATCGGAGCAGGACCGCTCTTGCTAGGATAGCCGTTGCTCGCTGGATTAACTGCGAATAAGTAATACCAGCATATATTGTGCGTCAATTTAAACATGATGCAAGTTCCCGTTCGACTATGAACGTTGTCTTCAGACATTTAAGAATGACGTCCTCAGACCATGATGTCCTGGGCTATGGATTGCTTGATGCAGGATTCATAGGCCATGAAATGATGTTCTCGGGCCATGATGATGGTGCCTCCGAACCATGACGCCTTTGGATAATGATATGCAAAATGATAAAAAGAAATCTTCAGGCCATGACATGGTGCTCTCGGGCTATGAAGATGGTGCCTCCTAACGATGACGCCTTTGGATACGTTGGCGATATTTCAACCCATAAAGATGCAATAGTATGATGCTGACAAGACAGAGCTTAGTCTTGCGAATTGAAGGGCAGAGCTTAGCCCGTAGAAAAAGAAAAATAAATAGTGCTTGAGATGGCGTTCGAGGAAAAAGTAAATTGGAGGTAGAGCTTAGCCTCGAAAGGCAGAAAAGTAGCCTTATGCTAGTGGAAGGAAGAATGGTAGCCTTATGCAAGAAATGCAGATAGAGGTAGAGCTTAACCTCAGAAGGCAGAATGGTAGTCTTGATGCAAGTTGGAAAGCAGAATGGTAGACTTATGCAGAGACGCGAATGCAGATGGAGATAACGTTTAGTCTCTGAAGACCGAAAGGTAGCCTTAATGCAAGTTGGAAGGCTGAATGGTAGCCTTATGCGGAGATGTGAATGCAGATGGAGACAACGTTTAGTCTCGGAAGGCAGAATGGTAGCCTTATGCAACGATATAGATGGATGGTAGAGTTTAACCTCGGAAGGCAGAATGGTAGCCTTATGCAATGATATAGATAGAGGTAGAGCTTAACCTCAGAAGGTAGAATGGTAGCCTTATGAAATGAATAAAATAACAGATGACATTATAGTTTCTTAGCTGATAGCAGACTGTGGTATTATGATTATTGCGGGCGTTGCAACTACGGAGCATTATTTATATTAATAGCAGATGCCGACAGGTGTGATGGTTTCGAGCATTGTGATTTTGACCATGTTTGTTCTTGGTGTGGACATCGAAACTTGGCATTTGTAATTGCGATGAAAATTCTCTGCGTGTTTGTTCTTTGTGCCTGCATCCAAAGAAGAACCGTGAGTTTTGTAAAGGGGAGGGTTAGTTCGTATCCCCGCTGGCTTTACTTGACTTGTTGGGCTCGATCTGATGATACTGTCTGTATCATTGGGGTAGCATTGCTAAAAAAAGCTGTTTCAAGAACAAATATGCATGATTTTATAAAAGCATAATGTATATATAAAAAATATTTTTGGGATGAACCGAAGACCGTGACGTGGTTTGAGACATTGCAACCTCTCCCGCTACAGAATTTTGAGGGTTTGATAGGTGAACCCTTCTGACTGTTGCTCGTGCGACGATCGGCTGAACTCGCTTCGAAATTTTGAGGGTCCTCCTCAAAAGTCTGCCCTAGTTTCCAATTGCGGGGGGAAGATGAAATTTTATTAAATTATGACTGAACCCATAGGGCTGCCTACGTATCCCTTCTTAAACGGGAATCAGTTCAGGCGTATTTCAATTTACATCATTTGAGAAAGCATAAAGATTACACATAGCAGCGTTTGACTGCATCTGAATTGATTGTCTTTGGCCAGACTTCTCCGTCCATTTCTATGAGTATAAGTGCTCCTACTGTCAGCACCCGGTGAACCATGTACGGACCCTGCCAGTTGGGAGACAACTTCCCTTTGGCTTCGTCTTGATATGCAAATATCTTCTTCAGCACCAGCTGACCTAGTGTGAACTGTCTAGGCTTGACTCTCTTATTGAAGGATCGGGTCATTCTGTTCTGATAGAGTTGACCATGACAGACTGCATTCATTCTCTTTCCGTCTATGAAGGCTAGTTGCTTATAACGACTCTTTACCCATTCTGCGTCGCTGAGTTTAGCTTTTTGTATAATTCTTAGAGACGGAATCTCAACTTCGGCAGGAATAACAGCCTCAGTAACATAAACTAGCATATAGGGAGTTGCCCCTGTTGAGGTGTAAACTGTGGTGCGATATCCCAATAAGGCAAATGATAACTTCTCGTGCCACTGCTTGTGCCTATCTATCATCTTTCTTAGTATCTTTTTGATGTTTTTTTGGCGGCTTCTACAAGTCCATTCATCTGAGGTCTGTAAGCTATGGAATTCTTGTGTTTGATCTTGAAAGCCTTGAAAATAGCCTTCATCAGATCACTGTTGAGATTGGAACAATTGTCGGTGATGATTGACTTAGGAATCCCGAAGCGAAAAATAATATGGTCGCGGACAAAGTCTGCCACGACTTTCTTAGTCACCGCTTTGTAGGATGCTGCTTCGACCCATTTGGTGAAATAATCAATGGCTACGAGAATGAATCTATGTCCGTTGGAGGCGGCATGCTCGAGGGTCCAATAACGTACATGCCCCGGGCGACGAACGACCATGGTGAGCTTGTTTGGAGGTATCTTTATCATATCTGCATGTATCTGACAGCGGTGGCATTTCCGGACATACTGGATGCAGTCCATTTTCATAGTCATAAAAAGTAACCAGCTCGGAGTATCTTCTTTGCCAGAACAAAATTGTTCATATGCGGGCCACATGTCCCAGCATGAATCTCCTCTAGTAGTTTTGATGCTTATTTTGCGTCGACACACCTTAATAACCCCAAATCGGGAGTCCTCCTATATAGGATTCCTCCGCAGTAAAAGAAATTGTTGGATAGTCTTCGAAGTGTGCGTTTTTTAGTGGGATTCGCAAGCTTCGAGTAATCTCCTTTCGCCAAATACTCATTGATGTCATGAAACCAAGGATTTCCGTCTGATTCCTCTTCGACACGGGCATAATAAGCTGGCTGATTATGGATCTTTATGGGAATAAGATCAATGAAATTCTTGTCCGGGTGTTGGATCATTGAGGACAAAGTAGCCAATGCATCGGCGAACTCATTCTGGATTCTGGGGACATGCCAAAATTTTGTCTTTGTGAACCTCTTTCTTAATTCCTGTACGTAGTGCAGATACGGCAGTATCTTGGAGTTCTTGGTAGCCCACTCTCCTTGTACCCGATGTACCAGCAAATCTGAGTCACCAATCACTAACAACTCCTAGACGTTCATGTCAATGGCCATATTGAGCCCTAAGATACAGGCTTCATATTCTGCCATATTGTTGGTGCAGGGGAATCTGAGTTTGGCAGATACCGGATAATGCTGACCGGTTTCTGATATTAGGACTATTCCAATGCCAATTCCCTTGAAGTTCGTTGCTCCATCGAAGAACATCTCCAACCGTCATAGGATTCTGCAATGTCTTGTCCTATGAATGATACCTTTTCATCAGGAAAATACATTTTCAGAGGTTCGTATTCTCCGTCTACAGGGTTCTCAGCAAGATGGTCTGCCAGTTCTTGTCCCTTGACTGCTTTCTGAGTCACGTAGATAATATTGAACTCACTCAACAAGATTTGCCACTTGGATAGCTTGCCCGTGCGCATGGGCTTCTGAAAGATGTACTTCAATGGATCCATCCTCGATATGAGATACGTTGTGTAGGCAGATAAGTAATGCCTCAGCTTCTGGGATACCCAAGTCAAAGCACAACAAGTGCGTTCCAATAGAGAATTTCTGGCCTCGTACAGAGTGAACTTCTCGCTGAGATAATAAATGGCTTGATCCTTTCTTCCTGTTTCATCGTGCTACCCCAGAACGCAGCCGAAAGCTCCATCTTACACTGCAAGGTAGAGTAATAGAGGTCTACCTGGCTTAGGCGGTACCAAGACTGGTGGTGTTGACAAGTATACCTTGATTTTGTCGAAAGCCTTTTGACAATTATCGATCCACTTTGTTGCGGCGTCCTTCTTCAGTATCTTGAAGATCGGCTCACAGATAACTGTAGACTGTGCTATGAATCGGCTGACGTAATTAATTCTCCCCAAGAAACTCATCACATCTTTCTTGTTCCTTGGCGGTGGTAGTTCTTGAATTTCTTTGACCTTTGACGGATCCAATTCTATCCCTTCGGCAGCTGGCAATGAACCCGAGCAACTTTCAAACAGGAACCCCGAATGCACACTTCGCGGGTTTCAGCTTTAGATTGTATCTCCGCAACCTTTTGAAGAACTTCCTCAAATCTTCCTTGCGGTTAGTGGATCTCCTAGACTTGATATAAGATCATCCACGTATACCTCGATCTCCTTGTGAATCATGTCGTGGAAGATGATGGTCATAGCTCTCATGTAGATGGCCCCTGCATTCTTAAGGCCGAATGGCATCATTTTGTAACAGTGCACTCCCCATGGCGTAATAAAGGCCATTTTCTCAGCATCTTCCTCATCCATCCAGATATGATGATAACCAGCGAAGAAATCCACAAATGATTGTAATTCATGCTTGGCGCAATTGTCAATCAGGATATGTATATTTGGCAAAGGGAAGTTGTCTTTCAGACTAGCCCGGTTGAGATCCCGGTAGTCGACATAGACTCTGACCTTCCCATCCTTCTTTGGTACTGGCACAATTTTGGCTAACCCAGTCGGGTACTCAACTACCCTGAGAACCTTGGTGTTGATCTGCTTGGTAACTTCTTCTTTGATTTTCAAACTCATGTCGGGTTTGAAGTTTCTGAGCTTTTGCTTTATCGGTGGACACATCGGATTGGTTGTCAATTTGTGAGCCACAATAGACGTACTTAAACCAGTCATGTCGTCATACGACCATGCGAATTCTATGTATTCTTTCTTTTCTGACGGTGATAAATTAATGCTGATTCGTGTTTCCTTGATGTTTTCTGAATCTCCCAGGTTGATGATTTCAGTCTCCTCCAGGTTGGACTTAGGTCTGTTCTCAAAATTCTCAACTTCTTTGACAATCTCGTCAGGTATGTCATTCTCTTATGAATCTACTTCCGTTTGCTGCGTTGTCTCGTTGCATGTCACAGTCATTGGTTCTTCAAGACAGGTAATAGTAATCCCCGAGGCTCGTCGGGCTTTGGTTGTCCTGACAGTCCAATTCTTGAGATACGTCCCTCTGCTCATAGCCTGTATAGAGGGGCCTTCCTCCCCCTCATCCTCAAGAATAACATAGCAGTCCATATCACTGCCCTCCAGAAACAAGTTCCTCATTGCTGTAAGTGCTTCTTCTTTGTCTGATCCATAAATAACGTCACCAATTGATAATACTTGCGATCTTGCTATCTACCATTTGTGTTTGTCGATAGTGTTGACCTGTTCAATGTGGTGGTAAGTCTCTCCACCCAGCTTCTTTCTTCCTTCAATCACCGGAATAGTCTGGCGACTGTAAATAGGGTTGCTACCGTCACCATGAATAATCACATCTTGGTGGTTCCACTTGAACTTCACTGCCTGATGTAGTGTTGATGCTACGGCCCCAGTAACATGGCCCCATTTGCAGGCATAGGCTGATATCACCAATGGTGGACCTCTGAGATCCATTGAAGGCTTTCACATTGATCGCTCCATCATTTATCTCATGCAGCCCTTTTCCCAATTTATTGAGCATTATCAGCGGACAGATGTTAAGACTGGATCTCCCATCGATCAGGATTCTGGTGATGAAATAATCTTCGCATTACACAGTTATGTGCAGTGATTTGTTATGGCCCAGCCCTTCAGGAGGCAGCTCGTCCTCATGGAAAGTGATCTTGTGACTCTCCAACACTTGACCCACCATATTTTCCATTTCTCCACTAGTGATGTTGTTTGGCACATAGGCTTCGTTTAACACCTTCAATAAAGCATTCTTGTGCGTCTCTGAATTCTGCAACAGAGAGGATGGATATTTGCGCCGACTTTTTGTTCAAATGGTCGATGAATGAATACACCTTGGCCTGTACTTTCTTCCAAAGGTCGTCCGGACCTGTATCGATAATGGGAGGCCGATTGGAAGCCTGCCTACCGGATTCAACCAGATGTTCAGCGGTATAGACCCTACCAGTTCTTGTCATACCCTGCGCTGCAACAACTTCTTCAGTCTTGACTTTGCCTTTCCTTCTCGCCTCGGTTGTATAGTCCCACGGTACAATATCTGTATAGAAAGGTGTTGTGGTCGATATCGCCACCGTGATTGGCGCAACTACCCTCACTTCAAATGGAACATGTGCCTGGGGTGGCAAAACTGCAACCTCAAATGGTGCGGTTGCATTTGCCAGAGACACGAACTCAACTTCAATCGATACTGGTGTCTTTGAAGGTGACGCTGCTTCAAACTAAAGAGGCATGGACATATTTACTTTAGCATCATCAGATGGTTGAATCTGGACTATGATCGGGTTGAGAGTGACTGCAGGTTTCTTTGGATCATCGCCTTCTGCGATCAACCCGATTGATCCCTCGGGGTCCCAATCATCTTCTATTTCAATCAAGTGGAGGCCTCCACCCTTATGATCCGGAAGAGGATTGTTGCGGATGTTTGGAGCGGATTCCTTTGCCACGATGACCTTGTTGTCAATCAGGGATTGTATCTTGTCCTTGAAAGAGCGGCACTCATCGATGGTGTGCCCCTTCATGCCGGAGTTGTATGCACATGACTTGTTTGGGTTGACCCATTGAGAAGTATTCTCAGGGGTTACAGCAGGGATGGGGGTGACATAACCAGCATCTTTGAGCTTCTCATACAGCTGGTCGATGGGTTCAGCGATGGCGGTATACTATTTTGGAGGTCTGCGATCAAAATTAGGATGAGGTCTAGGGAAGTTTTGACGGGTGGGGGTGATTGATAATGAGATGGTTGGGAATTGTAAGTGTGGTAGACAGGAGCGGGTTGTGAGTATATGGGTGAAGCAGGTTGATATGTCGGTGGTGGAGGTGATTGATAAGTTGGTGGTGGAGCTTGGTAATTTGAGGTTGGTTGATATGTGAGTGGAGGTGTTGGGTAAGTTTGGTATTTGAGTGGGGATTTGGTTCTTTGTGCAACCATCACGGATCCCACGTGTCTTTTCTTAGACACACCACCAGACTGCAAAGCCTTGTTTGTAGCCTGCAAGGCTTCAAAATTTATGACCATACCGCTCTTGATACCTTCTTCAATCCGTTAACCTAATTTGATAATGTCGGAGAACTTGTGGTTCTCAATCATCATCAATCGTTCATAGTACTCCGGGTCCTAGGCCCGGACAAAGAACTTGTTCATCTGCTCCTGTTCTAAGGCGGGTCTGTCCTTGACAGCTTCGGACCTCGAGTAGCATACTCGCGAAATGTCTCCATGGTCTTATTTTTCAAATTCTGAATATAGAACACGTCTGGTGTGTTCTCTGTGTTGAACCTGAATCTATTCATAAAGTCCGACGCCATGCTCACCAAATTCAACCATTTCTTAGGATCTTGGTTGATTTACCAAGACAATGCATCTCCTTTCAAGTTCCTCATGAACAACTTCATGCGGATCCTTTGATCCTTCCCTACTCCAACCAGCTTGTCACAATAAGTTTTCAGGTGGACCCTTGGATTACCTGTACTATCAAACATTTCAAACTTAGGAGGTTTGTATCCCTCAGGCAGTTCGACATCGGTCTGTATGCAGAGGTCTTCATAGTTCAACCCTTCGACTCGCTTGATTCCCTCGATGCCTTGAACCCGGCTGGTCAGCTTCCTAAGTTTCTCGATCAAGTTCTTGATAAGCAGGTCCTTTTCATCAGATTCAGGTGTGTATGTGATAGGGGGAGTGGAGTATGGCATGGTCTCGCGTAGATGGGATTGTTATGGTGGCCTGGAGCATGAGTGTGGGAATGGTCATTTATGGAGTTCTGAGGTTCTGGGATAAGCAGTGGGGTGTTGTTCGGAGTATGGCAGGCATTGCAGTGTGCTGGAAGAATTTGGTTCTTTGGTGGGGTGGTGTGATGATGAGCTGTGGGATGATTTTGCTGCTTTGGGATGTTTTGAGGAGGTGTAGGATTCTGGATATTGACGTCTGGGACGTTGAGGGAGAATGGAAGGTTTGCAAGATTCCGAACTTGATCAAGCTCTTCTTGAAACTTTAACAACTTCAATTCCAGCTGCGACACAATTTCATTCTGAATCCGAATACCCTGGCCGTCAGTGGACTCTACCCGCTCAACCACATTCTCATTTCTGCTGTTGCCTAAATCTTCCATTTTATTTTTGCCTTTGTTCTTGCCTTTGGGAGGACTAAGAGGAGGAGAGGGTGGAGGGCCCCTGGATCTTGTAAGATAGGATGATGATGCCAGAGTGCATGAACTAAACTTTGGGGAGGGGAATAAATAAATAAAGAAAGAGAAAAACAAAAACAAAAGTATCCAAGTCAGTGAGGATTATGAAAAGTATTGCGGTATTTAAACACATAGTGCGGGAATGTAAAGCGCGTCCTAATTTGGGGACCTCTTGTGCCTGAGGTAGGCCCAACGACAAATTGATTTGGAGAACTTAAGATGCTAAATGCCTCATTTTATTGATAAGAAAATAGACGAACCCCAAAATGACACCAAATAAACAGGAAGTAAAGGTCACTAATGGCCATTGGCCTTATTACATTGATAAAGTAAAAGAAAGACATTCCTATCTACTTGGTCCCAGAAGNGGTATGCTCTGGCTAGATGTCCTCCGTCAGTCCCTCCAGCCTTTTGACAATCTTCAATCCTATTGAGAAATTTTTTCTCCAGGTCCACTATGCCTTGCTCCAAATACCCTAACCTTTTCTTGGTGCTGATAGCCATATCCTTCCATTCCTTGATCAGTTTCTTGTTAGACTTATGTATTTCGTGGCGCTCGTCCTCACACTCACGGATCCTCTTGCGCAACTGGTTGTTTTTGACTTGTGCCTCGACCTTTTCATTTATAACCCTGTGGCACTGAACAAACCTGGCTCGCTCAGATCACCCCAATTTTTTGCCAACCAACCAGGATAGAAAGGGGTACAACCGACATGGTATCTGGCTGGCTCGATGGTGTCCTTCTTTATTACAATCTTGCAGTGCCACATGTGCTGGGCTTGGCACTTGTGAGGACTATCGTCATTTTGGAAGTTAGCTCGAAGATGGCTCATCTTGTCGACCCTGGGTATGACTTGCTTCCTACCCGCTTGCCTCATAACTCGAAGAGGGACGTAAGGGTATGTTCCTATTAGACCAATTAGTATTAGGAATGGTGCATCCATGGAACGGGCGACGAACTCCTCTATCGAAAACCACTCGAACATCCACTGTACCTATTCTTCAGTCAGATTACCAAAGAGCTCGACCCATCCTTTGGCATTCTTAGGCTGAGCAAACATGTCGGGCTTGTAATTCATTCGCTTTGAATGGTGGGAAGCGATGTGGTCATCCCAAACTCTTCGATGAACTTCTTGTCAGTACTCGCCCTTTTGGAGATGTTCCATGAGCCAAAGCTGAAGTAGTAGATTACAGCTTTCGAAATGTCTTGCCCCTCGTTGACACTTTTCCAAGGCTCGATATATGTCTACAATGATCATGGGCATAATACTGAAGTCTTGCCCATCAATTCCTTCCATTAGTGTCTTGGTTACCATGGACAATCTAGTGTGGATTCTCTCCTTCTTTATTGGAAACACGATCAGACCCAAGAAGCAAAATATGAAGACGAATACTCTATGGTGTATGTGTCCCAAGGATGTGATGGCAAACTCGTCGTGGTAGGTACGATATGATTTGCTGTGACCGTACCTCTCGTACAAGTAGTCAAAAGGGACGTATGACTTCTTTAAGCATACCAGTTCTGCATTCTTCTTCAGACCCATCATTTTGAGGAAACCTTTGACTGTGCGGTTTTCAGGCATTAGAAACCCTAGGGTTTCCCATACTAGGCCAGCCAATCCTCCTATTTCCTCCAGCAAAGGTGTCATTTCAATGTCCCCAAAGCGGAACACGGACCTTTCACAATCCCATAACAAGGTAGCAGCCTCTGTTATCATGTTGTAAGGCTGGATTTCTAGGAGAAATGGTAGGTTGCCCAAGTATTTCCTGACAAGAGTTTTGTCACTAGAATGTAAATATTCCTACGAACTTAGCAATCTTGGAGGGATATTGGAGACCATGCCGAATATGGGGACTTCGTGCCTCATTTTTTTGCAGGGAAAACAAGGTTAGACCCTTAACCCCACCAGACTCGACTATTTAACATCAAGAATTAGCATAAAATATTTAGTTCTCCAAATAAATGCACAGAACGTGATGATGTCCGTTTGGTTTTAGGGAAACCCAATGGACTTTTGGATAAGGCAATCTTAAAAGCTAGCGTGCGGACCACACTTTATCCTGGCTAGGTTTGACCATGATGCATGAAAGAACATAATGGAGTAAGGTTTCTATGGGGTTTTAGACTGGTACTCTCAAGCGAACAACTCAAGGGGGAAAGGCACGGAACCGTCGACTGCACCGCTGATCGACTAGTTTTACCGCAAATAAGCCTTTCCGAATTTAAGGGGTAGTTATATAGGAAGAGCACAACCACTCATCAAGTGTTGCTATAGTATTTTGTTTGGCACGAGTGGAGTATGAATGCTGAGCATGATTATGCAATAAATAAGCGTTAAAGACACGTTGTCATGTATTTGCACGTTATAAAAGCAGTAAATGCAGTAGTTTATAATTTAAAAGCAGTCACAAAGGAAGGAAACAGAAAGAGCATCTCATTTACTTTTGAAGAACAAATAAATACTTAAAGAAATAAAGAAGTAATTGCGCATAAAAAGGGGAAAAGGAAAGGTTGCAAGTATTAACAAAGTAAAGACAAGTTCACAAAGCTGTTTGAAATGGTAAAAGCCTAGATAAGTCCCCAGCAGAGTCGCCATGCTGTCGCGCCCCCTCTTTCCTCGCAGAGATCGGGTTTATGACATTCGATTGACATTCGGTAAGGGTTGGAAATTATCCTAAGGGGAAGGTGTTAGGCACCCCTCAGGATCCACAAGTGTGGTTCCCAGCCAAACAGCTTTTGTGATTTTGTACAGTTTAGCAAACAAACAAATAAAGGCTCAAATAAGAGGGGATTTAAGTCTTAAGCATGCAGATGTTTGAAAAAATAGTAGAGAAGGTTAGATTTTGAAAGAATTATAATCTAAGCATATAAAGGGTATCCTAGGTTTATAACAATATGGATCACATCAGTACAATACCCGGTAATCACTCCTCAAAGAGGGGCTACACGTGGTATTAGCGCACCGGTCATCATATCCATATTCTACCCTTACCCACCCCGTGACGGTAATTAAAGCACGTGTTGGTCACGAACTCTATCGCGTGCTGTTACCCGTCCCTTCCTATTAGTCCCGGAGGAACTTAGGACTTGTATCCTATAAGGGATGTTCTAGGCAGACCCTCAGGTTCGAAGGAAAAACACTAAGGCGAAAGATAAGAACAAGTAGGACTGCAATTAGGGGGAACACAGAATGGCAGAGAAAAGGCACAAGTATACCTCCACAAGTAATGCAAATAGGCAGCACGACTCATACACAGTTAAGGTCTTTTGATTCAGATCCTAAAACATGGTATCTAAATGATAATAACAAAGACGAATTTATTGCATAACTCAGAGAGGAAGTCTTAATCAGTTTTACATACTGATTTTATCCTGTTGTTAATTAAGCAACATACATAAATAGACATATTTCCAGTTTTAACAACTTTAATTACCTAAGGCTTGCCTAGGCCTAGGATAATGCTCAGTAATTACCCAGATTATTAAAGGAACTGTTTGAGTTGTTTTTCCTAAACATGATGTACTTAGGTGTTGCATCAAATGTAGAATTATCACTAGTTGTTTAGAGACATGGTAAAACAGTTTTAGGTCCTTTTCCATGCATTGGTAATTAGGCGGAGAATGAGTTCTAAAACATGATATCTAATATGCACATATGGAGATGCAGAATGGGTTGTATGCAAAATTCCTAGGCAGGATTTGCTAAATGCATAAAGTTAAAGTATTGAACATGATTTCAAAAGATGCAAGGGTGGCAGTTTTTTTAATGTTATTTGTCCTAAAAATGATCTCTAAGTGCGCATGACAATATGAAACATGATTGCAGAAGATACCAATTATTAACATTATTTACCCTGTCACAGAATTTTTCTAAGTGATGAATGACAGTACTGAAACAAGATGTTGAAACAGTGTTCATAAAGCCTAAATAGCATGATTTCTAACACATGATATTCTTTGCACATGTTGATCCTAAACATGATTTCTATTGTGAAAATAAGGAATGTGAACCTAATAGCATGGTTTCTACCCTTTAACAATTATAGCATGCATAGTTACCCCTCCCTTTTTACTATCCATCCCTAAAGAGTTATTTTATAATTATTTATTACAGACCATTCAATAGGAATTACATGACTGAAATAGAAGAAAAATAAGAAGTCAACTATAGGGAGCCTACAGAATAGGCCCAGAATCTCCAGAATGCCCCATTGCCATTCTATTCACAACCTTTCAGATGATCCAGGTGTGTCAGAGTTCCCTAAGGATCTCAAAGAATCCCTGGCAGTGCTCACACCCAGATTTCATAGCCAAGATAGAGTAATTGCAGTGTGGAAAGGCCATCTCTTGTGTTTCAAAGTTCAGAGGGAGCTCAAGGGTCCCAAGGCAATGATCACACATGAGGGGTCGAACCTAATGTCTAAGAGTAGAGTTAGAGTGCTTGACAGTTTTGAAAAGATCAAGTAGGAAAACAACTTTTGAAAATAACTTGTTTGAGATAAGTTTTGAAGAAGAAGAGTGTTACTCAGTGAAAACAGTTTGGAGGGTAAGACAATCAGAGTCTCAGGATCAGAACAATACACATAGAATAAGAAACAAGAACCAAATTAGTTCAACACTCACAAGCAGGGACTGAGGGGTAGGGGACAAGTATGAAGCATATAGGGAGAACATACAATAAGAAGAATCACAAAAAGTTCTGGTACAACATGTGTTCAAGATTACATAAAGACTAAGTAACATATAGTGCATATTGTGGTATACTAGGAATCAAAGAAGACAGGGGGAAAGCAGAATCATGTTGGAACATGCAAAGGAGGTAGTAAACATGTTGACGCTAAAGAGAGAGGTGTTAAGAACTAAAGCAGCAAAGTATACATACTAATTGCAAGGTGAGCAACAAAACCATAAGTAAAACCATATCAGAAACAAGATGAATTGAAATACCAAAAGAAACATATTGTTTTGAAGCTTTAAACTAAATTGAGGACATACCAGTTAGGTGATGACAAACACAGAATAAAGAATAGGAAAGTAGAATAATCAGTCTTAGCTTGCAGTCGACTGATAATAGTAGGTAATCAGAAGGAGAACAATAATAGAGTGTATGTATGTGTGTTAACGAGAGAGTTGAACAATGTGTTGTTCGTCTCTTTGTTAAGGAGAGAGTAGAGGTATTTTAGTTGAAGACAAGCAGAAGAATAAGGTAAAATAACAGTTTCAGCAGTAATTATGGGAGTAAGCAATCAATTAGAATCAAATTGGTAAAAGACTTTCTTTGATTAAGGAGTCATACTCAAACGGTAATAAGCAGTGACAAATAAGGAAATGAATTATGTAAAGCTGATTTTAACACAATAAGGAAGTAGTATAAGTATGGTATAGGTATATCACATGTAAGTAAGGCTAATTTCGGAATTCTATTTTAAGGAAAATATATGTGAGTTAATTTGACAGCAAAATCATTTATGGAAATAAGGTAAGAAATAATTTATATTCTAGAAATCAGTAAGGAAACCCTCGAGTGAGGTTCTAATTACAGGAAATCAATATCAATCAAGGAGAATATCACACATTAGCGGGATAGGCATGATACAAACAAAGAGAAACAAAAAATTAGCACGTCTTAATTAAGGAAGTACTCAAAAATCAGTAGAGAACATTATGCAAAATCAGTGAAGTATCAATCTTACAGATCCAGGGATTCACAAATAGAAAAGATAGCACTGATTTGTCACAACATTATGAGAATAAGTGCAATAAACATATAATAGACATCAATCAGAACCATAGGAAGACTAGTAAGGTAAAATCATATAGAAGTTAGGGATTCACATAGAACACAATATGAATTACATCATAGACATGATATAGGCAAAAGTAATCGAATCCAGAAACCCTAATAGGCAAACATGGGGTAAAATCTCGAAATCACGAAGTATTCATGAGAACACAATAATCATAATAGAACAGGTAAACATACTATCGCAAAAAAACTCGCAACCACAGATTGAAATCGAGAACTTTGGGGTTTTTTTTAACAAAAATGAATCAGACAAGATGGAGAAAAACTCACACAATGTTTAAACACGGTAGAATCATAAAATAATGCTGAGAAACCAGAAAACGAACAGTTTTGAAAGGGATTTTGAAAACCCTAGTTCGAAAACTAAAAAATCATTTCGGAACCTGAAGAATCTTTAAAGAAAACATGGAAAGAACTCATGATAGGTATAGATCTGTTACATGGAAAGAATCGAAAGATTTAATGAACTAGGGTTTCGAAGAGAACCCAGAACTTATGAACCTAGAGCTCTGATACCAACTTGTCACGACCCAAAATCCCTCCGAAGGAGTCGTGATGGCACCTAGTCTCTAAACTAGCTAAGCCTAACATTAAGAGAAATAACATTGATATTCACTAGTTTCAACTTAGATAACTCTGAATAATTACAATTCCCAGAATCGGTAGTACAAGTCATAAGCCTTCTAGGAGTAGTTATACAAAATGAATACATCACTGTTCCAGAACAAAAAGAAACAATGAAAATAATTACAACAAAAGGCGACTCCGAGGCCTGCGAACACAACATCAGGTTTACCTTGAGTCTCCACAACAACGATCCGCACAACCACTATCGACCAAATACCCGAATCTATACAATAATGTACAGAAGTGTAGTATGAGCACACCACAACGTGCCCAATAAGTATCAAGACTAACCTCGGTAGAGTAGTGACGAGGAACAGTCAAGACACCTACTGGTCAAATAAGTTGAACATGATATGATAATAAACTATCAAGATAAAGATAACAAAGTAATGTCAATAGCAGAGAGAGATCAAACTACAAATAGTAGAGACAATAAAGGAAAACACGGATGGTAACGAAAGATAACCAAGTAAATTAACACCGGCATAGCTGGAACACAGACAAGTAAAAATGTGCTCAAATAAAGAAAGCGATGTTAAATCAATCAATCACATCATTTCTAATACACAATCCTATGCCCACATATTTTCATCTCACTTTGCACAACAAAATGCACGTGCTACCCAGTACATAATGTTCGTAACCAATGTAATTAAAATGTTCAAAGAGTCTCATTTATATAACATAAAATAAATTACAGTTTCTAAATCAATTAGGAAATCAACGAGAAATGATGAAGTTATTTTTAGAAATCATTTGAATGAAGAAAATACCCTTTTCAAATAAAATACAACATCGAATAAATTATTGCCTTTAATATAGGATTTATTAAATTAAAAATTAATAGAAATCCCTTTTCTTAGTAAGATTCAATCTCAAACAGCTTAAGGAAATTTAATTGAGAAACTAATCAGAATAAAATATGACAATTATTGGAATTTGAAATATTAAAATATATATATATACACACACACACACACACACACACACACACACACACACACACGTCGAGTTCAAATTTAAGAAATCTACAAAGTAGCATACTATTAGTTACTTTATTTTAAATCACTATATTACTAACAACCTAACAGAACAGGAGGAAATGGTTCAACGTAGTAAATTTACTTTGAAAATTAATTCACCAGAGTAATAGTTTCAGGAAAAGAATTCAAGGAACAACGGCAAGTCAATAAATCAATGTCAATAACCGGATCCTTAAAACTCGGTGGAACTCGAAATACAAATTATCAAAGTCTTGAACAAATGAACTAAAGCCAATACCGTAAAACAAAGGATACCAAAATACAAGATATGTACATTCACCCTTATTACTCCTTATCAGTCCACTCTTATTTCTCATGTTGCATCATGCAACTCGATCCCACCGGACAATATCAACATCATAATAATAAATATAATATGTTGCGGCGCGCAACCCAATCCCTCTAGTCCACCCTTATTGCTCCTCAATATATCACTCTTATTTCTCCTGTTGTGGCGTGACCCGATCCCACCTGTCCACCCTTATTACTCCTGTTGCAGTGTGCAACCTGATCCCACCAGACAATATCAATTCTCCCTTATTCCTCCTCAATATATCACCCTTATTCCTCTTATTGCGGCGTGCAACCCGATCCCACTAAACAATATTTTAAACTAACAACAACAACAAATCAACAACTCCATTACAAGAATTTCTACTACCAAGAGTATGAGTACACGGCAACAAGAGAATCACGTAAAAATCAAAGGAATACAACAACCTTTACAAGGAGAACGAGACATGTAAGGAACGTGATAACTTCACTGGCAACCACAACAATTGGACATGTAGCATATTTGCACAAAGTCATAGAGGAACTCACAATTAAGAAGCATCAAAACAATAAGGAAGGCAGTCACTTCAATTAAGGCAAATAAGGGCCAAATAACAAGTAAGAGTTAGAGAAAAGCTAACAAAATCGTATAGAGCATGAAGGTAAAACTAGCAAATAGGAAACCAAATTATATCAGAGAACTCCCCACTTAATGAACATAAGGAGCTAAGAACCCTAAAGGCAAAATTTTCACAAATAAGACCGAGCACGCACTCGTCACCTCGCATGCACGAGCTACTATTAACATAGAGGACTCAAATCCTAAGGGGGAGTCCCCCGCACAAGGTTAGGCAAGATACTTACCTCAATCCGGCCAATTCAATACTCAATTTAGCTTTTCCTTTACCAATTCATCAACGCTCGACTCAATCTAGCCAAAAACGACTTAAATACATCAAACAATGCAAGAGAAAATAATTTTAATTAACAAAGCTATGATTCTTATGCAATTTGCAAAATGTCAACTCCCCGGGCCCGCAATTCGGAACCCGACAAAATTTACAAAACCCGAGCACCCATTTCGACATGAGTTCAATACCAAAATTATCAAGTTCCGATACCAATTTGTCCTTCAAATCATGATTTTTACATTTTGAAAGATTTCATAAATTTTCCCCAAATTCCGAACTTAATTCACTAATTAGATGATGATATTAGTAATGGATTCATGAAATATGATAAGATTCAGGTAGAGAACACTTATCCTAATGGTTTGCTTGAAAAGCCCATGAAGAATCAGCCAAAACCGAGCTCCAAAACTCCAAAATGGTGAAAAATGGCAAACCCTCGGAATGGAGTACTATTTATTCTGCCAAGATGCTAAAGCATCGCGAACGCGGAAGAAGACTCGCGTTTGCGGAGTAGGAAAAATGAAGGCTTCCAGGGTGAGCTTCGCGAACATGGAGAGGGAAATTTGATGGTCCAAGGACTGGGCTACACGAACATGGGAAATAATACGCGAACGCGAAGAATGGGATGGAAGAACTTCGCGAACGCGGGAAGAAAAATGCGAATGCGAAGAGGAAGTAGTCACCACTGCCCAGTTCCTACTTTCTACTACACAAATGCGATTAAACGAATGTGAACGTGAAGAAGGGAAAAGGCAGAGCTTCAAGAAAATGAGAGGATGAATGCGAACACGAAGAAGGAATATTCCACCCTCTAAATTAACACTACGGGAACGCGAAGGCGAGGACGCGAACGCGATGAAGGAAACCAGGTAGCAGAAAATAGCAGTTCAAAAATAGAAGGAAATGGCTCGTAGCCCATCTGAAATACACCCGAGGCCTCTGGGACCCCATCTAAACCTATCAACAAGTTCTATAACCTAACACGGACTCGATCGAGGTATCAAATCACATTAAGCAATGCCAAAATGATGAATCACACCATGAATCCAACTATGAACTTCCAAATCTTCCAACTTCAAAAATTCATGCTGAAACCAATCAAAAAAACCCAGAACGACGCCAAATTTTACAGACAAGTCCCAAAAGACATAACGGAGCTGCTCCAACTCTCAGAATCGCATTTCGATCCCGATATCACAAAAGTCAAATTACGGTTAAATTTCACCGCTTAAGCTTCAAAAAACTAGAATCCTTCTTCCAATTCGATTATGAATCATCCGGTAACTGAATCCAACCATGCACGCAAGTCGATATACCCAATGTGAAGCTTCTCAAGGCCATGTTCTTCCAAATAGAGCTTAAATTTTCAAAATGACCGGTCGGGTCGTTACAACAACATGTGCCTCAAGAACAAAACATTGAGGCCGATGCACTTGCAAATTTGGGGTCATCGGTCGAGGAAGATAAGATCAGATCAGGGACTGTAATTCAACTCTCGAGATCCGTGATCGATAAGGTCATGCCGAGATAAACTCTACAAGATTAACCTGGGATTGGAGGAACACATATATTGCATACTTGAAAAGCAGAAAGATCCCATCGGACCGTAAAGAGTCGAGGGACCTACGAACCAAAGCTACTCGATTCACATTGGATGAAGATGGAATGTTATACAGAAGGACATTCGATGGAACATTGGCAGTATGTTTAGGAACATGTGGCACCGATTATGTTTTACAAGAGGTCCATGAAGGCACTTGTGGGAAACACTCTGGCGCCGAATCACTCATTAGAGCTGGATAGTACTGGCATAACATGGAAAAAGACTCTAAGGAGTTTGTTCGAAAATGTGACAAATGTCAAAGGTTTGAACCGATGATCCACCATGTTGGAGAACAACTTCATTCGGTCCTATCCTAATGTCCATTCATGAAATGGGGGATGGACATCATCAGCCCTCTACCGTCGGCCCCAGGTAAAGCTAAGTTCATTTTATTTATGGCTGACTATTTCTCTAAATGGGTTGAAGCACATGCATTCGAGAAAGTGAGAGAGAAAGAGGTCATGGACTTCATCTGGGATCACATCGTATGTCGATTTGGGATGCCTGCCAAAATAGTGTGTGCCAATGGGAAACAATTTCTCGGCAGCAAGGTGACGAAATTCCTCGAAGACCATAGAATAAAGAGGATATTGTCAACACCATATCATCCTAGTGGGAACGGATGGGCCGAATCAACAAACAAGACTATCATCCAAAACCTGAAGAAAAGGTTGAACGAATATAAAGGGAAATGTAAAGAAATTCTACCCGAAGTCCTTTGGGCATATCGAACAACATCAAAGTCCAGTACAGGGACAATTCCGTTTTCCTTAGTATATGGCTCCGAAGCCTTGATTCCATTCGAAGTCAGGGAACCCAGGGCCAGGTTTTGACATACAACGGAAGAATCAAATCACGAGGCTATGAATACTAGCCTCAAATTATTAGATGAAAAATGAGAAGTTGCACTCGTTCGAATGGTTGCACTAAAGCAACGAATCGAAAGATACTACAATAGGAGAACCGACCTTCGCCACTTCAGATTCGGGGACTTAGTCCTAATGAAAGTCACCATCAACACTCGAGATCATAATGACGGGAAGCTCGGCCCAAATTGGGAAGGACCATACCAAGTCCTCGACATAGTCGGAAAAAGGGTCTTATAAATTTAGTATGATGGACGACAAACCACTGCCAAACAATTGGAACATATCACTTCTCAAGCGATATTATTGCTAAGGTATAACTTTCTCCCTTCTTTCATTTATATATTCGACACTGACTTATTGCAGGAGTTTGACCAAAGACATCGAGACCTCAGGTTTTAAAGTACACGTTGCACTCTTTTTCCCTTAGACCGTTTTTATCCCAATTGGATTTTTCCGGCAAGGTTTTTAACGAGGCATCAATTATGTTCCACCTGAGGAAAATTCAATAGTATCCAAGGCTTCTTTGCAATCAACCTCGAATACTGGGGAGCATTACCCTCGGATGTTATATTTTCGAGAAAATTACTTCGTGTCAAATGGCCTCGATAGGGAAACTTTGTAATGGGCCAAACGGTTGAATAAACCACGTTCATATAGATTAGTCGAGCCCCGATGGAAAAACATGTACGCATGTATAAATTATTCAAGAAATCATTCTTTCTTTATCAAACATCTTGTGTCTCGAAGAAAATTCTCTACTATACAAACCTTATACTTATGATTTTATAAGAAATGGCTCAAGAGCCAAGTTCAAATATACCTCGAGCACTCGGGTATTGCCATCGATAATAGGCATATTCGAGTTATCTAAATTCAAATTCATAAGATCTCAAAGAGGCACCCCTCGATATATAGGCCAAGGCCACCATTCTCGGAGACTAACATTTCGAAGAAGTTCAAAATGTTATTGGGAAATACGCCCAAGAGGCATACCCAAAGGCTACGACCAAATTAAAGATTACGGCCAAAATAACGTGGCTTAGAGACGTCCGAATTCCGCAATAAAAATAGGCTTTCAAATCCTTTGAAAAGCCGGTTAAAAAAGGCTACCTTCGGAAAATAATCAAAAAGGCTTCGATAAAATCAGCCCTCGAAAAACTAAAAGGGCTTCGATAAAATTAGTCCTCGAAAACCTTAAGAGGTATCAAATTATCTTAACACAAACGTTCTAAGGCACAAAAAGCAAAGGGGTTTCAATCGACATCAAACCCTCAAAAAACCCAATGGGTAAAAAATACATGTTATGGCATAAAGACAGTTTTTACTAAATTTTTTAAGCCGAAAGAGGGAAATATTAGCCATCTTTTAGAGGCCATATCGGCCTATTCTAAAGAGCCTACAAGGCCAATACACTTAGAGTTCGAAATCTTTGTTCTCACTCAATTCGGACCTAAGGGTTCTGCTATTCCAAGCTCTAATGAAACTCAATTAAATGTGGCTCGAAGATTCAGCATAATTTTATATAAAACCATAAGGGGTTTGATACTGCAAGTTCTCAACTTACTCGAACTCATTTATAAAAGCAGTGCAATTATGGCTTCGATCAAGCCATCCAAAATCAAAGTCCTGGACATATTGTTATGCTCGGGGACTCACCCTCACTTAACTAAAAAACCTAATGGTTTGTTCTACTCTAAGTTTTAGCTAATGCACATTCGATTATTGAAGTTGCGGCAACAAAAGGTTTCACAAGGCAAAGGCACAAAACATGTTTGAACATAAAAATTGAGAAGGCATTCAAAAGAAATTTTCTTTTATATATTGATAAAGAAGGATATGTACAAGAGACCTATCAAGGTCTTATAAAAAGAAAGAAAACGAAACTAAGTCCTAACTACGGTCGGGGTCGACCTCTTCTTCGGGGGCAGCTTCTCCTTCAGGCCCCTCGTCGGATACGCCTCGACTACCTTCTTCATCATCGTCTTCATTATCGGATGAGGCAAGCATCCTGGCATTGACTTCGAGCACCTTGGCTTGAGCTATCTCCTCAGAGAGGTTAAAACCTCAAGCATGGATTTCCTCGAGGGTCTCCCTCTAGGATTGGCACTTTGCTAAGTCATTGCTCCATCGCTCCCGATCAGAAGCCTACCTTAGTTGCATTTGAGCAGCCTCAACATCGGCCAGTTACATGGAAATAGACTTGTCTTTGCATGACCTTCGTCTTTTCGATCTCTGCCCTGGACTTAGCAAGCGCGACTTCAAGATCTTCGATCCTTTTGGCTTGGGCCGACTTTTTTCTTTAATTCTCCGAAGTTGAACCTCGGCCGATGACAGTTTGGACGAGGTAGTCTTTTTTTCCGAAACAAGGAGGTCCATATTCTCCTTCCACCAATCACAATCTACTTTGAATTGATCGACTTCTCCCTGTAGCAGCTCGATTTTTTCAATCTTTTGCTGCAACTGGAGATATTGAAGTATTAGCCTCCATAGTTGGGTTGAGTCCGTACTTTTTTAAAAGGATGGTTACCTGCTTATCTATCTCGGCGTCCCCCTTATAAGCCCTTGCAAAATCCACTTGAAGGTCCTTTGGAGCTTCATCCTTTTAGCCGCAAAGAAGCTTCAAAGTGTTACTCTCCTCCGAGACTTTCTGGTGCTCGGTTTCACACTGGCTAAGGTCGGCTCGAGACTTGGCGAAGGCCTATACAAGAAAAATAAAGGAAAATTCAATTCATACTTAATGAAAAAAGAATAATAAAAGGAATTGCAGCAACTAACGCTTACCCGAGATAGGAGACATTGGGCCTCTTCAAAGAAAATGGATGCATCACTAAGATCGGAGGCATCGTCGACCCCAGTGAAGCAATTCTGGAAGGGGTATCCTACACTAGAGACTCCACCTATGTTGGGGGTCTTCATATCCCCGAGCCTCTATTATTGCATCCTTAGAAAACGTTGGCAGAGAAGGCAAATGACCTACTATCATGGCCCCGAGCAAGTCGCTTGGGGTGCTCTGATCGACCTTCGGAGTTTCAAAACCGGCCCTTTCTAGTGTATTTCATGATAGTCGAGAGATGATCACGACCTCAGGCAATTCGGGATCCTCACCCGAACCCATTTTGGAAGCCTCCTCATCACGGGGCTTGATTTCAGTAGCCGCCACCGGCTCAGAAGGTTTGGCGACCTCGACGGTCTTCCTGGGTTGGGCCGTTAGTGCTGAGGCACTTTCCTCCTCTTCTTCTTATACTTCGTCTCTCAGGCCTCAGATCGAGTCCATCGTGAGAGCAATGACCTTCCTCCTGACCCTTTAAGGTTTGGTATTGGGATCCTCGGACAGCGAGACTCCTTCCATTTCTTGTCTTTCCCCGGCTTTAGAATCGGGGACGTAGCCTCTTCCTCATCGCTCGAGGGCCTCAATATAGCATCTTTGGTCAGGCTTGAATGACATAAGCTTAGTAATAAATGAAGTATAGAAAGAATTTTCAAATACAAAGAAGGAGAACCTTACCATGGTTCTTTGCCTCCCATCTGCCCTTCGCCAAATCACGCCATGTGCACTCGGCAAAAGAGGAAGTTGATGCTAACTTCTGAATCCAATCCTCGAGGTCGGGGACCGCATGAGGCATCCAAGAAGCAGCTGCATAACAAATAAGAACATTAGACAAAACCAAAGTGGGTACAAAGAATAATGTTTGATACATCACTTACGTTCGGGGTTCCATTCCTCGGGGAATGGCATCTTTTCCTTTGGGATGATGTCACTAGTCCAACCCCGATTCTTATCCTCGTCGATGCTCACAAATAAGGCTTTTGTTGCTCGACGTTGGAGCTTGATCAGTCCTCGATAAATTCAAGGTCGATACAACCACATTAGGTGGATAAGGGTTAACTCCAACCCCTCGACCTTGCTGGAGAAAAAGCGTAGTATAATCACAATGCGCCAGAGTGAAGGGTGAATTGGCCGAGGGTGACCCAATATCTCTTGCAAAAAATGATGGTCACTGGGTCGAGGGGACCCAATGTTAAGGGGTAAGTGTAAACACTTAAAACCCCCTCCACATGAGTAGTGATGCTCTCCTCAGGAGAAGGAATTTGTACCACGACCTCGGGACCCCAGTTACAGTCCTTTTTCATGGCCTCGAGGTGACTCGTTGTTATGGAGCACATGTACCTCGACACATGCTCACACGGGCTAGAACCGATGAAGGGTTCTCGATCTTGAAATCGTATTTTAATGTGCACGGGTCAGGAACGTAGTCTTAAGGAAGTGGTTCCACCGGTGTTTTGTCAGCAGCCGGCCGGGAAGAAGAAGAGGAAGCTTTCTCCTTTTGTGGCACGATTTTTGAGGTTTTCGCATTTGTAATGACCTAAGGGGTCATTTTATGAATTAAGACTCCGTTCTAGGCTTATTAACCATAAAAAGACTAATTTTAATTACCTTGATTTACGTGCATATTCCGGGCGTGAAACCGAAAAGCTTTTATGTGAAAATATAAGAAATAATAATTTTTAGAATTAAAATTTGGTTTTAGTCGACTCGAGTCAACATTCTTAGTAAATGGACTCGGATCTGTGTTCTGACGATCTCAGGAGGTCTGCACTAAAATATGGGACTTGGCCGTATGCCCGGAAATGAATTCCGATGTCCCAAGCCTTAGAAATCAATTTTGAAAGAAAGTATTTTGCTGGATTATTAATGAAATAAAGAAAAGAATTAATGTTTGAAACCATTGGTATCGGGCTCGTATTTTGGTTCCGGAGCCCGGTACAGATTTGTTATAATATTTGAATACTAACTTGAATTTTGGTGAGAATCAGAGTTTATTTGACGTGATTGGGACGTACGGTTGAGAAATTGTGAAATTGAAGTGTTCTTGAGAAAAATGATGAGTTTTGAGGTTTAATTCATAGTTTTACATGTTATTTTCATGATTTGATCGCACGAGTAAGTCCGTATGATATTTTTAGACTTGCGTGCATGCTTGGCTTAGAGCCCCGAGGGCTCGAGTGAGTTTCAAATAAGTTTGGGTTGTGTTGCGCTCGTTTTTCTTATGTTTCGACGCCGTTTCTTCAAGTATAAATGATATCATACTGTGAAAATGAACTCTGATTTCTGTTTTGATTGAATCATTAGATCCGTATCGTAATTACGGACCCGTAGCAAAAAGAATCATCGAATTTGGACATCGTATGAGGATTTTATGGTCATTTTACTAAGAATTAGGTTGCTAGATTTTTCAGATTAATTACGAAATTGTCACTGGCGGCGTATGTAAAAATCGGCATTATTTGCAAATATTAAAACCTACATATCTCATTCATTATAAGGTCAAATTGAGTGATTCATAGGCCTAACTTGACCAGAATTTCACAAAGAATCCATTGGAGACCAAAAATCAAATTTCGGGATCATTTGGTACGAGATACGAGGCAGCATAGTTGGCAGAAAAATATATAAAACTAGGGTTTGTTCATTCGGTCATATTTGAGTTGGGGAGCTCGTATTTGTGTGATTTTCACCATAGGGACGGGGGTAAGTGTTCTCTACTTGTTTTTTTGTTATATTTGAATTACCCAGTGTTTTCCATCACTTTTAAATAAAAAACTAAGAATTTTCATGGTAAAAATTGCGGGTTTGGGAAGAATTAAGGAATTTTGTAAAAATTGAATCTTTACTTCGAATTGAGGTCGGATTTTGAAACTAATAGTATATTCGGGTTCGTGGGTGAATGAGTAAACGTAATTTGGTCCGAACCCCAAGTTTGCACCAAGCGGGCCCGAGGTCGGGTTCTAATATTTTTTGAGAAAACTTAGGAAAAATTATAATTTTCAGTAAAGTTAGTTCCTTTAGCATTAATTAATGATATTAAGTTAATTGTGGTTAGATTCGAGTATATTGGAGGTGCATTCAATAGGAAAAACTATAATTGAACAGTGAGTGGCCTGCGAAATTGAGGTAAGTGCTTGGTTTAACCTTGACTTGAGGGAATAGGAATTTCCAACTAAATTGTTATGTCAAAACTTCACGTGAGTGGTGTATAGGTGAGGTGACGAGTATCTATGCACCACCAAATTGTCTGCTTACATGATCCCCTCCCCGTTTCCAATTTAATTGCTCGAGTTATAATTGTTTCATATCCATTGTTGTTTCTATGATTACTTGGCTTGTTAATTTATTGTTAAGTCTGGTTGCAATTGTTTTTGGAAAAGTATTAGTTTATTCGTTGGTTTATAGAGATCTCCTCACGTAAAGAAGAGGGAAATGCTACTAGGTATGCACTGAGTATATATGCTTCTCTTAGTCTTCCATAATCTGGTTAGCTTAAGATGGCGCTTGATTCTGTTGAGTAATTTAGGATCTTAAAATGGGATGCTTGAGACAAGTTTTTGTGAATTGAAAGAGTACTGATTCCAGAGTCCATAGTCTTGATATACAAAGCAAATAGTCATTCATGTTTTCACATTTGTTACATGCATTTTGTAGTTCCCTGGAGATTGTGATTGCATATTGTCTTGTAGTTGACCATGTTTGTACATGGATCTATAATTATAGTAAAGCTATTCTCATATTTTCTACAATGTTTACGTCTACATAAAGGTTGAGTGGGTTGACATTGTTTTACGATATATATATATATATATATATATATATATATATATATATATATATATGTGTGTGTGTGTGTATATGTATGTATATATATATGTATATGTATGTATATGTATGTATATATATATGTATATGTATGTATGTATGTATGTATGTATGTATTCCTGTTGGTTCCATTTTTGTGATAATATTGATGAGTTTATGAGAAGTACAATTTTCTGTTTACAATTGTTGAGATAAACGTGTTGTGGAAGGCTTGTCCTGAATTGTGAAAGTTTTTGGTAAATAAATCAATTGATAGTGATAAGGGTGGACAATATGATAGTGATATGGGCGGCCAGGGAAAATAAATGATAGTGATAAGGGCGGACAGGGGAAATAAATGATAGTGATAAGGGTGGACAAGGGAATAAATGATAGTGATAAGGGTGGACATGAGAAATAAATGATAGTGATAAGGGTGGACAGGGGAAATAAATGATAGTGATAAGGGTGGACAGGTGGGATCAGGTTGCGCACCGCAACAAGACAGTGATGAGGGAGAATATTCATGTTTTACTGATTTTAATTATAAATATTTGGAGACTTTATTGTTTACTCTACTGTTTTCCCATATCTTGTACATTTGGTTATTTTAAATTTAAGTTTGGAAACTTGGAAAGTTGTGTGAAATATTGGTGACGGCCGAGGCCTGGAATAAGCGACTGAGTTATTTTATTTATTTATTGTTGCAGTTGTATTTTCTTGTTTGCGTAGAATTGATTTATTACTTTATTATATACATATATTGTCGTAGGTTAAGTTATAATTGCCCCGCCTTAGCCTCGTCACTACTTCGTCGGGGTTAGGATCGACACTTACTCAGTACATGGGGTCGGTTGTACTGATACTACACTCTGCACTCTTTTGTGCTGATCCAGGTACCGGCCAACAGTAGAGATTTTTAGTAGCCGCTATTCATTATTCAGAGGCACGAGGTATATCTGCCGGCGTTCGCAGATCCCGAGAGTCTTCTCTTAGTTCGTAGAGACTATTTTATAATTTTCCTAAAATAGTTATATTATTTCTTTCAGCCCATTGATTATAGTATTCTTTAGTAGTTCGTGAATTGTGACACCAGACCCTGGGGTAGTCTTAGAGTTATTTATATAATTAGTTCGTGGCTCGGTCTATTTATTTGCTTATTATTTTTGGAGTTATTATTTGGAAACCATTAGATTAAGTTTACTTTAAATTTATTTTATTATGTTTAAATGGATAATCAAAGGAAAATAGCTAATCGAACTCTAACACTGGCTTGCCTAGCAAGTGTGGTGTTAGTTTCCATCACGATCCCTAAGGTTGGGAATTTTGGCCATGACAACATTGATTCAGGTAAAGAAGAGCGAAGGAAGATGAAACTAGGTGGTTAAGATGCTAACAATGGTGGCTCAACAGGCAGCGAAAGAGAGGAGATGGAGAGAATTAAAAGACTTAGATGTTTGATTAGAGCAAAAGTAAAGTTTGATTCAACAAAGGAGTGTGTATTTATAAGTTCACGATGACGGTTCGGTGGCGCTAGTGGCCAACCATCCACTAACAAGCATTAATGATTTGGGGAACTGTACTGACGGGACGTTTCGGTCTCGTCCGTTGCTTACATCATGAGAATGAAGTCGTGATCGAGGTTTTAGAAAATTGAGGCTCAAATCGTTTTACTCTAAGAAACGCGGGACTATTTGTATATGGTTAAAATCGGGCATATCCAATTTACTAGGCCTGGGAGCTGCCTCGAGGGTAAGCTCGTAATGGACCAGGCTCAAGCTCGAAGGTAGAATATTGAGCCTAGAGATCGAAGTGGTCGCTGAAGATCGAGGCCAGCAACAATCGAGACCGAGCATGAATGACTTCGAGTAAGGCATAATAACGGAATGGCGAGATATTAGCAACCAGTTAAAGATCACGGCGAAAATTCCGGATTTGATCAAATCAAGCGCTTATTGATGCCAATCGTGGAATTTATTTCCATTATTAGAATTGTACCTTATTTAGGATTCCTCTATTATATAAGGAGGAATCCCATTCATTTTTAAGGAGGATCATTCACCGATAAAACATACATATATATGCCGCTCTCCGTTTCTGTTACTATTCATTACTGTCCATCACTACTTTCTTTACTGTTCTTATTATCCAACCTCGAGACCATCTTGAATCGAGGTCGAACCACTGCTAGAATACTGGTTTGATTTATTTTAATGTTCAATTTATTTATTTAATTCCTTGTTTATCAATTGGTATTGGATTAAATCACATATCCTTAAAATCACAATATAAGTTTAATTGTTACTCGAATTTTAGGGAGGCTTAATATAGATTGTCTTGTTTAATGTTCTCGGGTCATCAACAACTTTAATAGTGTAGGTTCCAATATCATGTTCCTCATTGAATACAGCCGGAAAAAAGCAAAAAAAAAAAAAAAAAAAAAAAAAAAANTCGTGAATTGTGACACCAGACCCTGGGGTAGTCTTAGAGTTATTTATATAATTAGTTCGTGGCTCGGTCTATTTATTTGCTTATTATTTTTGGAGTTATTATTTGGAAACCATTAGATTAAGTTTACTTTAAATTTATTTTATTATGTTTAAATGGATAATCAAAGGAAAATAGCTAATCGAACTCTAACACTGGCTTGCCTAGCAAGTGTGGTGTTAGTTTCCATCACGATCCCTAAGGTTGGGAATTTTGGCCATGACAACATTGATTCAGGTAAAGAAGAGCGAAGGAAGATGAAACTAGGTGGTTAAGATGCTAACAATGGTGGCTCAACAGGCAGCGAAAGAGAGGAGATGGAGAGAATTAAAAGACTTAGATGTTTGATTAGAGCAAAAGTAAAGTTTGATTCAACAAAGGAGTGTGTATTTATAAGTTCACGATGACGGTTCGGTGGCGCTAGTGGCCAACCATCCACTAACAAGCATTAATGATTTGGGGAACTGTACTGACGGGACGTTTCGGTCTCGTCCGTTGCTTACATCATGAGAATGAAGTCGTGATCGAGGTTTTAGAAAATTGAGGCTCAAATCGTTTTACTCTAAGAAACGCGGGACTATTTGTATATGGTTAAAATCGGGCATATCCAATTTACTAGGCCTGGGAGCTGCCTCGAGGGTAAGCTCGTAATGGACCAGGCTCAAGCTCGAAGGTAGAATATTGAGCCTAGAGATCGAAGTGGTCGCTGAAGATCGAGGCCAGCAACAATCGAGACCGAGCATGAATGACTTCGAGTAAGGCATAATAACGGAATGGCGAGATATTAGCAACCAGTTAAAGATCACGGCGAAAATTCCGGATTTGATCAAATCAAGCGCTTATTGATGCCAATCGTGGAATTTATTTCCATTATTAGAATTGTACCTTATTTAGGATTCCTCTATTATATAAGGAGGAATCCCATTCATTTTTAAGGAGGATCATTCACCGATAAAACATACATATATATGCCGCTCTCCGTTTCTGTTACTATTCATTACTGTCCATCACTACTTTCTTTACTGTTCTTATTATCCAACCTCGAGACCATCTTGAATCGAGGTCGAACCACTGCTAGAATACTGGTTTGATTTATTTTAATGTTCAATTTATTTATTTAATTCCTTGTTTATCAATTGGTATTGGATTAAATCACATATCCTTAAAATCACAATATAAGTTTAATTGTTACTCGAATTTTAGGGAGGCTTAATATAGATTGTCTTGTTTAATGTTCTCGGGTCATCAACAACTTTAATAGTGTAGGTTCCAATATCATGTTCCTCATTGAATACAGCCGGAAAAAAGCAAAAAAAAAAAAAAAAAAAAAAAAAAAAAAAAAAAAAAAGAAAAGAAAAAAAAGGAAAAATATACAAAAATGAGACATTTTGCCATAAACTTGTTTTCTTTCAAATTAATAGAGTTGCCACCTGTCACGACCCAAAATCCTAACTCAGGTTGTGAAGGTGCCCAACATCGGGGTCAGTCAAGCCAACAGTTTGTTTACTAGTGAAATTATCCTTATTTGACAAATCATCCCCGCACTTACCAAATTTTAAGCTTAGAACATTTAAGTAGAAGCGGATAAATGAACCAACTTAAGCAAATGTATCCACAAGGATCATGAACCAACATATATAGTACCAAAAATATAAAGTCTACTATTTGTGTGCCAGGAACTAGTGTCACAAGCCTACAGGCAAACTAGTAGAATATACAAAAGATGAAATAAACTGTTCTACTGTCTGGAGGAAGTAGACAGAAATAAACAAAGATAACTCCGTAGTGCTGCTAAGAATCGCTAAGGGAAGCAGCTCACCATGGAGTCTGGTCCAGAATATACTCCCAGGGTCAAGCTCCGGTCGGATAACCAGATGCACCAGCCTCAGAACCAGTACAATTAAGTACAGAAGCGTAGCATGAGTACATAAATAGATATGTACCCAGTGAGTATCCCGCCTAACCTCGAAGAATTAGTGACGAGAGGTCGACGTGATACTTACTAGGGTCAGACAATGTGAAATGAATACAGGCTAATCAGTAATAGCAGTAATGAACAGTAATAAGGAAATGAGCATAAAATAACAATCTCTAGTACCCTCGCGCCATCCCTTTCCATGGCATACAAGATATTTAACCTTCTTTCTTTCATGAAATCAACAGATACAATTACAGGGCTTCTCATAAATCACCAAGCATATAACAGGCTATGAACGTACGGTCTTTACGACGTGAAAAGTAAATTTTCACTACCGAGGGTCGAACTGCCCGAACCATAGATTCATCTATCTGGCTCGGTCGCGAATCGAACATGCGACTTGGTTAATATAATACTAAGACTAAACCTCTCGCTAATCATTCATGTGACTCGGGTCAATATAATACTAGGACTACCCCGCTCGCGAATCATTCATGTGACTCGAGTTCCCGTATAAATACATGATTAGCAGGAGATTCCAGAAAATTTAGTAAGGAACATACTAACAGGGTGAGAATTTAATAATGTCAACTTCAAATCATAACTCCTTAGGCCTTCACATGTGAGATTCGAGGATATTAGACTACTTAATCCATATTCAAGATCACAGATACAACACATAAATCCTTCTTGTAAGTCCTAAACTACCCGACAAGGCATAATAGTAGCTACGCACGGACTCTCGTCACTTCGTGCGTGCGCAACCCCCGAAAATAAGGACAAACCACCATTTATAATCACATATGGGGACAATTCCCTCTTACAAGGTTAGAAAGGAGACTCACCTCGCGTCGAACCTACTCCCCGGGTCAAGAATGCACCTGAAACTCCGAACTCGTCACCCAAGGACTCGAAACTAATCAAACGTCACGTAAATATATATCAAATTATACTCAAAGCATGTAATGCTCCTACTATTTAATCAAATTCATCATTCTTGAAGAAATCCCAAAATCCAACCCCGGGCCAACTGAATTGTGCTGAAATCATAGCAACTGGCTCCTTCTCGTAGCCCAACTTCTCATCCAACTGAATTGTGCTGAAATCAACCACGTGAGAGAAGGCGGCGTGGTACCTCCGGAGCATGGATACATGAAAAACCGGATGAACTCCTGATAAACTGGGAGATAAAGCAAGCTCATAAGCAATCTTCAACTCGCCTCAATACTTCGAAAGGACCTATAAACCTCGGGCTCAACTTGTCCTTCTTCCCGAACCTCATAATACCCTTCATCGGCGAGACTTTCAACAGAACCGTATCTCCCTCCATAAATGGCACATCACGTGCCTTTTGATCCGCGTAACTCTTCTGTCTGGACTGTGCTGTGCGGAGCCTCTCTTGAATCAACTTCACTTTCTCCAAAGCATCTCTCACCAGGTTGGTGCCATATAACTTAGCCTCGCCCGGCTCAAACCACCCGATAGGAGAACGACATCGCTGACCATAAAAAGCCTCAAATAGATTCATCTCGATGCTGGACTGATAACTGTTATTATAAGCAAACTCGGCCAAAGGCAAGAACTGGTCCCACTGACCTTCAAAGTCAATCACACATGCCGTGAGCATGTCCTCCAATATCTGAACTATCCGCTCCGGCTGACCATCAGTTTGAGGGTGAAATGTTGTGTTGAGGTCTATCTGGGTGCCCTATCTCACTATGCAATGCTTTCCAGAAATGCGAGGTGAACTGAGAACCTCGATCTGATATAATGGACACCGGCACACCGTGCAACCGGACTATCTCCCGAATGTAGATCTGAGCCAACCTCTCAGAAGTATAAGTAGTAGCCACTAGAATGAAATGCATCGATTTGGTCAATCTATCCATAATGACCCAAACCGCGTCAACCTTCCGCAAAGTCCGAGGCAACCCAACCACGAAGTCCATAGTGATGCGCTCCCACTTCCACTCAGGAATGGGCATCTGCTGAAGTAGGCCTCTTGGCCTCTGGTGCTCATACTTAACCTGCTGGAAGTTAGGACACCTAGTCACATACTCCAAAATGTCCCTCTTCATCTGCCTCCACCAGTAATGCTGTTTCAAATCACGATACATCTTCGTAGCAACAGGATGGACAGAATACCGAGAACTGTGTGCCTCCTCTAGAATCCTCTCTCTCAGAACATCAACATTAGGAACACATAAACGGACCTGAAGTCTCAGAACACCATCCTCGCCAATAGTAACCTCTTTGGCACCACCCTGTACCACTGTCTCCAGAAGCTCTGCCAAGCACGGATCATCAAACTGCCGAGCCTTAATTTCACCCAATAACGAAGACTGAGCAACCACATGTGCTAGAACTCGACGAGGCTCTGAACATTCTGATCTCACAAGGCGATTAGCCCAGGACTGAATGTCTATGGCTAGAGGTCTCTCCTCTGCTTCAATATAAGCCAAGCTACCCATACTCTCCGCATTCCTGCTCAAAGCATCCGCTAGCACATTCGCCTTGCCCGAATGATATAAAATGGTGATGTCATAATCCTTCAGCAACTCAAGCCACCTGCGCTGCCTCAAATTAAGATCCCTCTGTTTGAACAAGTGCTGCAAGCTGCGGTAGTCTGTATAAACCTCAGAGGACACCCCATAAAAGTAGTGCCTCCAAATCTTAAGAGCATGAACAATCGCCGCCAACTCCAAATCGTGCACATGATAATTTTTCTCATGAACCTTCAGCTGGTGAGAAGCATATGAAATAACTCTCCCTTCCTTAATCAACACACACCCCAAGCCAACGCGCGAAGCATCGCAATATACTGTTTACATCCCACAACCAAAAGGCAATACTAGAACTGGTACTAAGGTCAATGCTGTCTTGAGCTTCTGAAAGCTCGCCTCACACTCGTCAGACCATCGGAATGAGGCATTCTTCTGAGTCAATCTAGTCAATGGAAATGCAATAGAAGAGAACCCCTCCACAAATCGTCGATAATAGCCTGCTAGGCCCAAAAAGCTCCTGATCTCGGTAGCTGAAGTAGGACGCGACCAACTCTGAACCGCCTCAATCTTCTGAGGATCAACCTTGATACCCTCTTCGGATACCACATGCCCCAAGAATTTTACGGAATCCAACTAGAACTCACACTTGGAGAACTTAACATATAGCTTCTGTTCTCACAAAGTTTGGAGCACAACTCTCAAATACGGCTCGTGCTCCCCAGGCTATGTTAGTAAATCAAAATGTCATCAATGAAGACAATGACAAAGGAATCAATATACGGCCTGAATACCCGGTTCATCAAGTCCATAAATGCTGCTGGGGAATTAGTCAGGCCAAAGGACATCACCAGGAACTCATAATGGCCATATCTCGTACGAAAAGCCGTCTTCGGAACATCTGAGGCCCGAATCTTAAACTGATGATATCCCAATCTCAAATATATCTTAGAAAACACCCGAGCACCCTGCAAGTGTTCAAACAAATCATCGATGCGCAGTAAAGGATACTTGTTCTTAATGGCGACCTTGTTCAACTGGCGGTTATCAATACACATCTGCATGGACCATCCTTCTTCTTCACGAATAGAACTGGAGCACCCTATGGTGATACGCCTGGTCTGATGAACCCCTTAGCTAACAACTTCTCAAGCTGCTCCTTCAACTCCTTCAGAGCCATACGATAAAGAGGAATAGATATAGGTTGGGTGCCTGAAGCTCAATCAACGCAGAAATCAATATCACGATCCGGAGGCATGCCTGGAAGGTCTGAAGGAAATACATCAGCAAACTCTTAAACCACTGGCACTGAATCAATTGTCGGAGTCTCGGCGGTGGTGATCCACACATAAGCAAGATAGGCCAGACGACCCTTCTCGACAATATGTCGAGCCTTCAGGAATGACACAACCCGGCTGGCTGCACTAACTGAAAAATCTCTCCACTCCAGCCTAAGCGACTCGGACATGGCTAAAGTAACTGTCTTGGCATGGCAATGTAGCACGACATGATAAGGAGATAGCCAATCCATGCCTAAAATAACCTCAAAAATCAACCATGTCGATCAACAAAAGGTCCACTCTGGTCTCGAATCCACAGAATGTGATCACACAAGACCGATAGATTCGTTCTACCACCACAGAATCGCCCACATGAGTGGACACACATATAGGAGAGCCCAAGGAGTCACGAGGAGCATCCAGGAAATGAGCAAATAAGTCTGAAACATAGGAATAGGTGGATCCAGGATCAAATAAGACTGATGCCTCTCTACCACATACTAAAATAATACCTGTGATCACGGCGTTTGAGGCCCCTGCATCTGATCTGGTCGGAATAACATAGAATCTAGCTGGAGTACCAGAAGACTGAGCTCCACCAGAGTGAACTGGAGCTGCCTGACCTCCCCCTGACTGGCCTCCACCTCTAGGACGACCCCTAACGACCTATCCTCCACCTCTAGGTGGCCTGACTGCTGGTGCTGGACTCATAGGCTGGTAACCCTGCTGTACTGCCTTGCCCCAAAACATGGGACAAGTCCTCCTGATATGGCCGAGATCCCCACACTCGTAACATCTCACTGGAGGAACGACCTACTGCCCTGAAGAAGAACCCTGGATAACTGGGGGACGGAGAGAACCCTCTGGCATAGCAATGAAGTAAGGCCTCACTTGAGCACCACAAGGAGGTGGTGGTGGGTGTGCTGAATATGGGGGCCTGCTGGGCTGACCCCTACCAAACTAACCTCTGCCTCTAGCTGAGGCACCTTTGAAATCCCCGGAATATCTGGCTCTCTTATCCGGCTGTACCTGCTCCCTAACCCTCAATCGATAACCCTCGATACTACGAGCAATCTCCACTACCAGCTGATAAAGAGTCCCCATCTCCACCTCTCAGGCCATGTTGGCCTTAATGCCTGGATGCAACCCGGCTACAAATCTCCGCACTCTCTCATCATCGGTAGGTAATATCATGAGTGCATGGCGAGACAACTCCAAAAATCTGGCCTCGTAGTCTGTCACTGACAGATGTCCCTGCTCCAGCTGCTCAAACTGATACTACAGCTCTTCCCTCTCAGAGGGTGGGATATATCTGTCTAGAAACATCTGAGTGAACTGCTCCCAAGTGATAGGAGGAGAATCTACTAGCCTCCTGAGAATATAGGACTGCCACCATCTGCGAGCTCTGTCCTCTAACTGGAAAGTAGCGAAGTCCACTCCATTGTGCAGTATGTCCCTACACCTGTTAATGAAATCCTGGGCATCCTCGCCTCGCTCAGCCCCGAAAACTGGAGGGTGCAATCGAGTACATCTGTCCAATAACTTCTGCGGATCGTCGTCTGCAGCTGGTCTAGGCTTTGCTGCTACATGCTGGACCCTACCCACGGGCAGTGTACCCGGGGTATGACGAAGTGTTGCTGTCTGGCCTACAGCCTGGCTAGTAGGGGTTTGGGCTCCCCCTCCTGCCTGAGATATGGCAGGATCCGCTGGAAATAAACCAGCCTGGGACATAGTATCCATAAATCTTATCATACGGCCCATGGCCTCCTGGAAGCCTTGCGCCGTCATGAAGTCCACTGGAGCAGGACCTGCTGGGAGCAGCTCCCCCTGCTCCTCTATAGTAGGATCCCCTGGTGGTGCAACTGGAATAGCTCTGGGATGCCCCCATCCCCTACCTCGGGCCGGTGCACTCCCCGACCTCTGCCAGATGTAAGCGTCCTCACCATCTGTGAGAGAATAGAAGAATGAGATTGAGTAAACAATCAACTACACGATAAATAATCAATAAAGAGAGGATTCCTAACACCCTATAGCCTCCCGAAGATAAATACAGACGTCTCTGTATCGATCTGAAAAACTCTATTAGGTTTTCCCGTGACTTGTGAGACCTACGTGAACCTAGTGCTCTGATACCATGCTGTCACGACCCAAAATCCTAACTCAAGTCGTGATGGCACCCAACACCGGGGTCAGGCAATCCAACGGTTTGTTTACTAGTGAAATTATCCTTATTTGACAAATCATCCCCACACTTACCAAATTTTAAGCATAGAACATTTAAGTAGAAGCGGATAAATTAACCAACTTAAGTAAATGTAGCCACAAGGAACATGAACCAATATATACAGTCCCAAAAATATAAAGTCTACTATGTGTGTTCCAGGAACTAGTGTCATAAGTCTACAGGCGAACTAGTAGAATATACAAAAGATGAAATAAACGGTTCTACTGTCTGGAGGAAGTAGACATAAATAAACAAAGATAACTCTGTAGTGCTGCTGAGAATCGCCAAGGGAAGCAGCTCACCGTGGAGTCAGGTTCAGAATATACTCCCAGGGTCAAGCTCCGGTCGGATAACCAGATGCACCAGCCTCAGAACCTGTACAATTAAGTACAGAAGCGTAGCATGAGTACATAAACAGATATGTACCCAGTGCATATCCCGTCGAACCTCGAAGAAGTAGTGACGAGAGGTCGACGTGATACTTACTAGGGTCAGACAATGTGAAATGAATACAAGCTAATCAGTAATAGTAGTAATGACCAGTAATAAGGAAATGAGCATCAAATAACAATCTCTAGTACCCTCACACCATAAGTTTCCATGACATACAAGCTATTTAACCTTCTTTTTTTCATGAAATAAACAATTACAATTATAGGGCTTCTCATAAATCACCAAGCATATAACAGGCTATGAATGTACGGTCGTTACAACGTGAAAGGTAAATGTGCACTACCGAGGTCGAACGACACGAACCATATATGCATCTATCTGCCCCGCTCGCAAATCAAACATGCGACACGGTTAATATAATACTAAGACTACCCCGCTCGCGAATCATTCATGCGACTTGGGTTAATATAATACTAGGACTACCCCTCTCGCGAATCATTCATGTGACTTGGGTTCCCGTATAAATACATGATTAGCAGGAGATTCCAGAAAATTTAGCAGGGAACATACTAACAGGGTGAGAATTTAATAATGTCAACTTCAAAGCATAACTCCTTAGGCCTTCACATGTGAGATTCGAGGATATTAGACTACTTAATCCATATGCAAGATCACAGATACAACACATAAAGCATGCTTGTGAGTCCTAAACTACCCGACAAGGCATAATAGTAGCTACGCAGAGAATCTCGTCACTTTGTGCATGCCCAGCCCCCGCAAATAAGGACAAACCACCATTTATAATAACCTATGGGGACAATTCCCTCTTACAAGGTTAGAAAGGAGACTCACCTCGCGTCGAACCTACTCCCCCGGTCAAGAATGCGCCCGAAACTCCGAACTCATCACCCAAGGACTCGAAACTAATCAAACGTCACGTAAATATATATCAAGTTATACTCAAAGCATGGAATTCTCCTACTATTTAGTCAAATTCATCATTCTTGAAGAAATCCCAAAATCAAACCCCGGGCCCGCATGCTCGGATTTCAAAAATTCTCGAAGGGAACACTCACCCACAACCTAAGGTTCAGTAATATATGATTTTTCTATGATTTCATAGCCAATTCATGGTTAAATTCTCATATTATCGAAAGCCATAGGTTACTACCCAATTCCTTAATTTTTTTCACTAATTAGGTAGTTAAATTCAACTAGGAATTCATGCATTAACTAATCTTGGGATAGAATTTGCTTACCTCCCAGTAGCTGGGTCGTGGGGCTCTTTTCCAAGCTCTCAAAATCGCCTATGGTGGAAGAAAATGGTGTGGGAATGAGATAATCCCGCACTTAAAGACCTTTCTACCTACATGGGTTTCCGCACCAATAGCTCGTGCTGCGGAAAAACGGGACAAAGGTCTGGGCTCGCACCTGCGAGCTGGAGTCCGCTCCTGCGGCTCCACACCTGCGAGAACTGGGCAACCCACCTAGGGGTCTCACCTGCGAGGCCTGGACCGCAGGAGCGGTCTCGCACCTGCGACTGGGCAACCGCACCTGCGGTCACACCAGATCAGGTACACCAGCAACTGCCTCAGCTGGTTTTTGGCCTCGTTTGGTGCCCGAGAAGCACTTGGGCCCACCCGAGCCCCCGTCCAAATATACCAACTAGTCCCAAATTATAATACAGACTCGCTCAAGCCTTCGAAACATCCGTAACAACACTAAACTTCAAAATCACACCTCAAAACCTCTAGAACCAAACTTAGGAACTTTAAGTTTTCTAGACTTCGCTAACAACGCGCCGAACCAACCTATACTACTCGGAATGACACCAAATTTTGCAGGCAGGTCATAAATGATATAACAGAACTATTCCCATTCTTGGAATTCCGTTCAGAGCTCGATAACACAAAAACATGTCCCAAACCACAATAGGAACTTAAGAAACTCTTATTTCAATATTGGGCGCCGAAATGCTCCCGGGTCATCCGAATCCCATTCCGAACATACGCCCAAGTCCGAAATCATCATACCAAGCTACCGGAACCGTTAAAACTCAATTCTGAGACCGTTTACTAAAAATATTGACCGAAGTCAAACTTGGCCTTAAAGGCCAACCTGAAGGAACCAAGTGTTCCAATATTGCTCTAAATACTTTTGAATCCCAGACCACCCGCCCCCGCAAGTCATAAATCACAATAAGCCTCTATGGGAAGTTTCATTTAGGGAAACAGGGTCCAATAATGCAAAACGATCGGTCGGGTCGTTACACCACTGAACAGTTGTGGGTACGGATAAGCTATGTTACTCGAACTCTTCGAAAATATTAGTCGGTGCGTAATCAGGGTCGGATGTACCATTGTAGGCAGTGACAAAGCCAGACATTTTACAAAGAATGTTTAAAGTTTAATATATATCTTTAAAAAAATATAATAAATTTTTACCTTTATGCATAGTATAATTTTTTATATACTTAGTGTAGTTTTCCGATGAAGGAAGTTGAACACCCTTCACTCTATGTTGCTACGACACTAATTGCAGGTACGAGTTCAACTAAACTCATAACTTTTAGTGCAGATCATAAGTTTATGTGTAAAACTTCACTAAAATTATAATAAACTAGTCTTACGGTACGCGCGTTGTGCGTGTATCCCGTCTCAATAAATACATATTTTTTAAAAATTACGTAAATACTTTGTAATTAATTATATTTGAGTTATAAAATAAGCATATGGAAAAAATATGAGTTCCTACAAAATGATGATTTTTTATTTTATTCAACAATTCAATAAATGAGAAACAGTAATAATATAGAAGTTCTCAATCATCTTAGTCAATGTTTTTAATTTAAATTTATTCGTTGCTAAAATTTCAGAAGTTGTCATGCTTATTTTTTACTTTCATCAAGAACACATAAAATTATCTCCCTATTTCTAGCATCTCCGAGAATTTGGTCAATTTTGTTTTCTTGGTAGTTTAACCATGCACACTATTAATAGTAATGTGTTTTATCTTTCTATATGAAGTTTGATTAGCCGTATATATTTAAGTCTCATATTTCTAATTTGATGCAGTTCTTTCTTCGTTAGAATTTTTCTCAAAACAACAAATTACATGTTTATAGAAAATAGACATGTTAAATACGGATATTTCTCATGTTATAAGGACAAAATATATTTATGATATAAATATAGTACTTATAAAAAACTACAAGAACATCATTCAATATAATTATAGACTTGAATTGGTAGCTTGATCACAAAAATTTTTGGCACTACAAAAATCTTAAAAGATGTTTATTATTACAAAACTCTGAGAAACAAATAAATGTTAGAAAATTTACCTCAAATATTCTTCCCCCCTTTTTAACTACAGAAAATTTGACCTCTTTAATAGCATATTAAGTAGTGATATTAATTAATGGATCTCCTATTTATTGTCTTAATCTTTTTCCTTTTCTTAACCTACGAAAAGTTTACCTAAAAGCTTGACTTTCCTACTTCTTCTCTTCTTCTTAATTTTTCCTTTCTTTTTTTAATTCCATTTGTTTGTGTTTACAAATTTATCCATTATAAAATGTATTTACGGAGGATAAAAATGGCGAACGATATTTTACTAAGGGTCTTCGTGCTTTTAATATAATATAGATATTTCTTCCATCAAGAACAATTTTGAAACAGTCACATAAATGGGCAGAAATTTCTTCACAACTTGGTGATTTCATAAATTGAAGAAGGAAGTTTCAACTGGTCCAAATCAAATGGACCACCTTCTGAAACGTTCAATGTAAAAGAACGTTTCCTACATCCTTCCACTTGGTCCATATACAAGATGCCCAAAATATATTTTAGAGAGAATCATAATACATGAATCAAGGCAATAGTTTCTCTACGAGTGAATAGTATCTTCCATGTATCACGATGCATTATGCCTCCAAAACTTTAGCCCATATTTCTTAATGTATAAAACCCAATATTTATTCTAGGTCCATACTTTAGTGATATTTTTCAAATAATTGAATATGTATCAATAACAATATGAGAAATTTTAAACAATAGCAGAGTTTCATAAATATTGTTGTTACAACGAAATTTACATAGTGGAACCAAGTCCCATTGTAACTACACGATCATTAAATTTTTGTGGTGGCATGTCTTTAGTTAAAGGATCAACTAACATAAATTTAGTGCTAATGTGCTTAATGACCATTTTTTAATCTTTAATACATTCTCTAATGGTTATACTTATTGTCGATATGCTTGCTTCGACTCCCTCGTTTGTTATTCTTAGCCATAAAGACAGCAACCAGACTGTCACAATATATCCTCAACAGCCTAAAGATCGAATCAACAATTCTAAGCCCAGAATTGAAACTCTTCAATCATACAACATGTGAGGTGGCCTCAAAATAAGAAATGAAATCAGCCTCCATAGTGGAAGTAGCAGTCAAAGTCTGCTTGGCACTCTTCCAAGTATAACTCCATCGGCCAACGTAAAAATGTATTTTGATGTTGATTTTCGTGAATCAACGCAGCCAGCAAAGTCTGAACCGGAGTAGCCAATTACCTCCAAATTATCTATTCATTTGTACATAAGCATGTTGTCTTTTGTCCCTTAAAGGTATCATAACACTTTCTTTGCAGCTCTCCAGTGGTCAATACGTGGATTACTCTGATATCTTCCCAATATTCTAACAGCAAATGCAATATCAGGTCTAGTACAAACCTGAGCTACATTAAGCTTCCAACAATAGAATCATATGGAATGTTCTTCATTTGTTTCCCCTCAAAGTCATCATTCGGACACTGGTTCAAATTGAACTTGTCACCCTTCACTATGGGAGCTACACCGATGAACAATCCTTCATCCGAAACCTCACTAAAACTTTGTGGATATAGGTTTCTTGAGATTAACCTAAGATACCTCGATGTCTATCTAGATTAATATTAATGCTAATGACATAAGATGCATCACCCATATCTTTCATATCAAAATTTTGAGAGAGAAATTGTTTCACCTCATATACCATTCCTTTTATCATTGGCTGCAAGAAGAATATCATCCACATATAGAATTAAAAATAAATTTTACAGCCACTGATCTTCTGGTATATACACTGATCCATAATGTTCTCAACAAAGTCAAATGAAGAGATAATATCATGAGATTTTAAATACCATTGACGAGAGGCTTGTTTCAATCTATATATGGATTTTTTTAGCTTGCATACCAAGTGCTCACCATTACTAAAGGAGAATACTTCCCGTTGTTTTATATAAAACCTCTTCCTCTATATCACCATTAAGAAATGTGGGTTTTACATTTATTTGTTGCAATTCTAAGTCAAAGTGGCTACTAATTCCAATATGATATGCAAGGAATCTTTCTTGGATACAGGAGAAAAAATCTATGTATACTCGATTCCTTCATTTTGAGTGAATCTTTTAGCAACGAGTGAATCTGAAATGGAATAGAAAGAATAAGCAAAAGAAAAAACTCCAATGCGCTGCTGAACGACATCGGGATAAGCAGCTCACCGTGGAATCTCTGCCTCTAGATCAGGAACGCGCTCCAGACTGATAACCAGATGCACCTGCCTCAGAACCTGTACAATTAAGTACAGAAGCGTAGCATGAGTACATAAACATTATGTACCCAGTAAGTATCCAGTCTAACCTCAAAGAAATAGTGACGAGGGATTAACTTGACACTTACTAGGGCCAAACAGTATACTTAAGCATGTGTCTAAGCATGAATATCAAGGCTAAATAGTAGAAAAATAATAGAAAAAATAACGAGCCTTTTCATAAATATAAACATACATAAAATTCCTGTCATTTCAGTTGACATTTATGTTCCAAGGCATTTTAAACAATTCAAGTCACAGTAGTGCCAAGCAAATATCATGCGCAAATAATGTCGTGGCGTACGACCCGATCCAACACAATAATAAAATGTGCACTGCCAGAGGGTCGAACGGCGCGAACCATAGATGCATCTATAGCCCCACTCGTGAATCATACACGCGACTCGGTCAAATGTAAAAACACACAATCAAACAATCAATCAATAACTCACCCGGGAAACATTTATCCAAGGAACAATTAGCCTCGTTTTCACGATTAAGAAAAAAAAAATGAAGATTAACTTATTTAGAAATTACTTTACTAATTTGATATGATCTAAGCAATTTAAATTTGTCAATAAGGTTACAATTATTAAAGTATAGCATGCTTTAGGTCCTAGACTGCCGGGACTTGAGCATAATAGTAACTACGTACTGACTCTCGTCACCTCGTGCATATGTAGCCCCCCCCCCCACAAATAGTAGCACATAAATAATCATTTCACCTATGGGGACATTTCCCTCTTACAAGGTTAGAAAAGAGACTTACTTTGTCCCAAGGCTTACTTCCAAACTCAAGAATACATTCACGCCCTCAAACCAGAGCCAAATGATCCAAAACTATTCAAATAGGGTAAAAGCTAGTCAATATAGGCTCAAAAGATCATACTTCCCTTATTAGAGTGATTTCCCATCCCAAATCACAAGATTCCTAAAATCCACCCCCGGGCCCACGTGCCTGGATTCTAGAAATTTTTAAAGAAAATCATTACACATAACCTTAGGATCAAGAATATGTGATTTTTACTAGATTCCATAACAAATTTCGTGGTAAAACTCCATTTTTATGAAAACCCTAGGTTTTCATCTAAACTCTTGATTTTCACTAATCCTTGCATGTTAATCTACCCATAATCTATGTATTTAACTCATGCTGTATAGAAATTACTTACCTCAAATTACTAGGTGAAAGACCCCTTCCAAAAGCTCTGAAAATCGCTTAAGTGTAGAAGTGAAATAAAATAAATGGCCTAAATACCATTTTTAAAAGCTGTGTCCAGGACTCTGATGTCGCATTTGCGACATCAGGTTCGCAAATGTCACGCCCCGAACCTCATAATACCCTTCATCGACGAGACTTACAAGAGAACCTTCTCTCCGACCATGAATAATACATCATACGCCTTCTAATATGCGTAACTCTTCTGTCTGGACTTTGCCGTGCGAAGCCTCTTGTGAATCAACTTTACCTTTTCTAAGGCATCCTTTACCAAATCGGTATCGTATAACTTAGCCTCTCTAGGATCAAAACACCCGATGGGGAACGACACCGCCATCCATATAAAGCCTCAAATAGAGCCATCTCAATGTTGGACTGATAGCTATTGTTGTAAGGAAACCCGGCCAAGGGCAAGAACTGATCCCACTGCCCTCTAAAGTCAATCACACATGCCCTGAGCATGTCCTCCAATATCTGAATTGACCACTCCGACTGCTCGTCGGTCTGTGGATGAAATGTTGTGCTGAGCTCTGCACGGGTGCCCAACTCACACTATATGGATCTCCAGAAATGCGAGGTGAACTGAGGACCTCTATCTGATATGATGGACATGAGCACACCGTGCAACCGAACTATCTGCCAAATGTAGATCTGAGCCAACCTCTCTGAAGTATAAGTAGTGGCTACTGGAATGAAGTGTGCCGACCTGGTCAACCTGTCTACAATAACCCAATCCGCATCAAACTTCCGCAAGGACCGCAGTAACCCAACTACGAATTCCATAGTGATGCGCTCCCATTTCCACTCAGGTATAGGCATTTGTTGTAGTATGCCTCCTGGCCTCTGGTGCTCATACTTAACCTGTTGGCAATTTAGACATATAGCTACATACTCCACTATGTCTTTCTTCATCCGCTGCCACCAGTAGTGCTGCCTCAAGTCACGATACATCTTCGTAGCACCTGGATGAATATAATACCGTGAACTGTTTGCCTCATCTAGAATCTTCTCCCTCAGGCCATCAACATTAGGAACACATAGGCGACCCTGAAGTCGCAGAACACCATCCTCGCCAATAGAAACCTCCTTGGCACCACCCTATAGTACCGTCTCTCTGAGAACTTCCAAGTGCGGGTCATCAAACTACCGAGCCTTGATCTGCCCCACTAATGAAGACTGAGCAACAACACACGCAAGAACTCGACTGGGCTCTGAAATGTCTGGCCTCACAAGCCTGTTAGCCAAGGACTGAATGTCCAAGGCTAGCGGCCTCTCCTTCGCTGAAATGAATGCTAAGCTACCCATACTCTCCGCCTTCCTGCTTAATGTCACAACTAACCTATGGGCCGCGAGGGGCACCAGGTACCTTACTCAACCGAGTACCAACGTAACATATCTTTATTATCGTACTATCATGGGTAAATGGGCCAAAAGGACTGCAATGAGATAACCAGAATAAAATATAAGTGCATACTAGACATAGGAGGACCAAACGTGATAGAGAAACTTATACATGTGACATACGGGCCTATAAGGCTGACATGATAATCTGTGAAGTCAAAACATAGGCCGACAAGGCCATACAAGTATTCATATACCTAACATCAGTCTACAAGCCTATAAGACTATATATACGTCATATAAGTCGTGACAGGGCCCCATCATACTAGTCAATACATGTCCTAATCATACTGACCAAATAGGCAACTCTAGAGCAAGTGGAGTGCAGCAACACCTTCCGCTGAGCTGATAGTCTACTAGGAGGACTGTCACCCTACCTATAGGGACCCGCGGACATGAAATGCAGCATCCCCAGACAAAAGGGACGCCAGTACGAATAAAGTACTGAGTATGTAAGGAAAAAAAGCATAAATAAGAACATGAATGTAAAGAGAGGTATATGAGATACAACCTGCAACATTTGAGTGCCTCTAAGAGATAGTGACATGAAATGCGTGATATATATATATATATATATATATATATATATATATACACACACATAATATTTTAAAAACATCTACCTCCGTGGGCATCATCATCATCATACCATACCCGACCTCAAAGAGGATTGGGTAAAAATATACCCAGCCATCATAAGGTTCGGTAGAATCGTACCCGGCCACGTGGAGCTCGGTAAACCCAACTGATCAGTGGTTGCACAATAGGTTCCGTACCCGGCCGACTATAACGCAACTCGGTACAGTTAAATAGATACTATATATAATGCATGCTGGACTCGTGGAATCATGATCTAAACCTTTCAGAGTGATGTGAGGATGTTGCACCTTCGATTAAAATTGTGGACATCATACCATCAATATGAACTTCACTAGGACTCAAGGATCATACATACTTTCTTAGAATAACTTTGTAAGGATAGAACAACATGGACAACCTTAGTTTCTAGGAGTAGATTCATTATGAAATAGCTTATCGTTTACGTTCATTTCACTTAAGATCATGCCAAAAGAAATAAGTAAGTGCCTTAACGTACCTTTGAAATCTTCTCTCCAATCGTCAACAAAGCTCAATATGATCTTCTTACGTCTACAATGAGTAACCCGACTTCGTCGTCATCATATAAGCATTGTAACTCTCATATTTCAAAATCAATATTCTACAAGAAAACGGACAACACCTCCCCCTTTTTAACTACATCCTATATGTTACCAAAAGTCACCAAACAGCCGAAACAACAACAATATAATTCACAATAAGCTCTCCGATTAGTTCAACAATCATTTTGAGCGGCAAGCTTGATCGGAATCCGTATAACCCATATCACCCCTTATAGACTTCTTACATTAAATTAACAAAATCATTAATATGATAATGAATTAATTCATCAATGATTCCATCCTTATACCATATATTTATAACAAAGGAAACAATCCACAACTCTAACTTTCTTCAATTTGCAACTTAATTCACTAGTTCATGTCTAGTCCAACGATTTAACTTAATCAACATCAAGATAACCTTAATCACATGCAAGAACACAATACACATATCTCCTACAGCAGATTCAAGTTGAAATCCAAGTTATATTTAGCTTACAACAACCCTCAATGTCAATACAACACCATAGAAGTGACTTAAGCTAATCCAAGTATTATCTTGTAGTTTATTATCCTAACAACTTAACCAATATACAAGAAAGCTTAAGAAAAATTAGTACGTTGTTATACTCACCTTAGACAGTATCAACCACTTGAAATTTTGTCCAAACATAGTCGAAAATTATCCTCAATGACACCACAACACTATAGGTGTTGTATTCTCTTCTTGAATCAACTTTTGGTGTTCAAGTTGGAGTGTAAACACATGTACTTCACCTTGAAAATCTAATATGTATGAAGGAGTGACTGATTATTACCTTAATCAACAAGAACCAGATGATACCTGAGGTTATTTCACTTTGACGAATCCTCCAAAACAGCCACAAGATGAAGAAGTACGATCTAGCAAGCACCACGGGGTTTCTAGTGTTGGATTCATGTTTTTATCTTAGGTTTTCACCATAGAATCATGGAGGAACCATTGGAGAGAATTTAGGAGGGTTTGGGAACTGTTTTTGACGATAAAAATGAGTGAAAACTATTTAGAATTGACTTAAATACAAGCTGGAGTTTACATCGACTTTTTGGGTCCCATGGCAGCTGCTTTGCGCAGTCTCGCGAAAACGTGAATATCTCTATACTACGATGTCGTATTGATGAACGGTTAAATAAGTTAGGAAATAGACTTGTAGATATTCAATGTGGTAGGTATATCATCCCCTAATTCTAAGTATATTGGGAGAAAATATCAGCTAAATTTGACCAAATTTTCAGCTCATTATGAATGTAACTTGTGAAGACCTTTGCCAACTTTTTTTCCACAACTTGCTTGACTTCAAAACGTAGCACACGACTATCATAAGAAAAAAATAACTCATAGAATAACCCCCTTATCATGTTATGAACCATAGTATCACCCTAAAGTATATGTTATAACATTCCAAACTTGTCGACTTTCGACGAAACTTATTTTCTTCAATTGGTTTAGCTTCGAAGATTTCCAAAACTCTTGGTACTCGTTATTCATGATCTTAAATATTTGTAACCTCCAAGGTAACATGATTAGCTTACTTTATATGCTTCCAAAAATAATCTTATTTCTATGCTTACATCAATTTACTTACGACGTACTCTCACGTACGAAAACATGAGGTGTAACACTTAAGGCGTCTGCAACCACATTCGCCTTGCCGGGATGATAAAGAATGGTGATGTCATAATCCTTCAGTAAGTCAAGCCACATATTCTGCCTCAAATTAATATCCCTTTACTTGAACAAGTGCTATAAACTGCGGTGGTATGTATAAACCTCACAGGAAACTCCATACAAGTAATGCCTCCAAATCTTAAGAGCATGAACAATCGCTGCCAACTCCAAATCATACACGGGGTAGTTCTTCTCATGAATCTTCAGTTGACGTGAAGCATATGCAATAACTCGTCCCTCCTGCATCAATACACATCCTAAGACAACGCGTGTTGTGGTCAAAGCTGTCTTGAGCTTCTGAAAGCTCGACTCACACTTGTCGAACCATCGGAACGGGGCACCCTTCTGGGCCAACCTAGTCAGAGGGGATGCAATGGATGAAAATCCCTCCACAAACCGATGATAATAACCTGCCAATACCAAGAAACTCCTGATCTCGATCGCTGAAGTGGGACGTGGCCAACTCTAAACTGCCTCAATCTTCTTAGCATCCACCTTGATACCCTATCCGGATACCACATGCCATAAGAATGCCACATAATCTAACAAAAACTCACACTTGGATGAGGTAGTCTCTTTTTCTGCAACAAGGAGGTCCATATTCTCCTTCCACCAATCACAATCTACTTTGACTTGATCGATGTCTCCCTGTAGCAGCTCGATCCTTTCAACCTTTTGCTACAACTGGAGATATTGAAGTATTAGCCTCCATAGTTGGGTCGAGTCTGTACTTTTTCAAAAGGATGGTTACCTGCTTATCTAGCTCTGCGTCCCCCTTACAAGCCTTTGCCAAATCCGCTTGAAAGTCCTTTAGAACTTCATCCTTTTGGCCGCAAAGAAGCTTCAAAGCGTTACTCTCCTCCTGACTTTCTGGTGCTCGGTTTCACACTGGATAAGGTCGGTTCGAGACTTGGCAAAAGCCTATAAAAAAAGAAAGGAAAATGCAAGTCATACTTAAAGAAAAAAGAATTAAAAAAAGGAATTGCAACAACTAATGCTTACCCGAGATAGGAGACGTTGCGCCTCTTCAAGGAAAATGGATGCATCGCTAAGATCGGAGGCATCGTCGACCCCAGTGAAGCAATCCTGAAAGGGATATCCTACACTAGAGACTCCACCTATGTCGGGGGTCTTCATCTCCCGAGCCTCTATTATTGCCTCCTTAGAAAAAATCGGCAGAGAAGGCAAGTGACCTACTACCATGGCCTCGAGCAAGTCGCTCGGGGCGCTCTGATCGACCTTCAGAGTTTCAAAATCGGCCCCGTCTAGTGTATTTTAGGATGGTCGAGAGATGATATTGACCTCAGGAGATTCGGGATCCTTACCCGAACCCATTTTAGAAGCCTCCTCATCACGGGGCTTGATTTCAGTAGCCGCCGCCGGCTCAGAAGGTTTGGCGACCTCGACGGCTTTCCTGGGTCGGGCCATTAATGCCGAGGCGCTTTTCTCCTCTTCTTCTTATACTTTGTCTCTCAGGCCTCGTACCTAGTCCATCGTGAGAGAAATCACCTTCCTTCTGACCCTTTAAGGTTTGGTCTTGGAATCCTCCGACAGCGAGACTCCTTCCATTTCTTGTCTTTCCCCGGCTTTGGAATCAGGGACTTAACCTCTTCCTCGCTGCTCGAGGGCCTCAATATAGCATCTTTGGTCAGGCCTGCATGAAAGAAGCTTAGTAATAAATGAAGTAATAAAGTATTTTCAAATACAAAGAAGGAGAACCTTACCATGGTTCTTTGCCTCCCATCTGCCCTTCGCCAAATCACGCCATGTGCGCTCGGCGCGGGAGGAAGTCGATGCTAACTTCTGAACCCAATCCTCGAGGTCGTGGACCGCATGAGGCATCCAAGCAGCAGCTGCATAACAAATAAGAACGTTATATAAAACCAAAGTGGGTACAAAGAATAATGTTTGATACATCACTTACGTTCGGGGTTCCATTCCCCAAGGAATGACATCTTTTTCTTCGGGATGATGTCACAAGTCCTCACCCGTATGAATCGGCTAATCCAACCCCGATCCTTATCCTCGTCGATGCTCGCAAATAAGGCTTTTGTTGCTTGACATTGGAGCTTGATCAGTCCTCGATAAATTCGAGGTCGATACAACCACATTAGGTGGCTAAGGGTTAACTCCAGCCCCTCGACCTTGCTGGAGAAGAAGCGTAGCATAATCACAATGCGCCAGAGTGAAGGGTGAATTGGCCGAAGGTGACCTAATATCTCTTGCAAAAATCGATGATCACTGGGTCGAGGGGACCCAATGTTAAGGGGTAAGTGTAAACACTTAAAACCCCCTCCACATGAGTAGTGATGCTCTCCTCAGGAGAAGGAATTTGTACCACGACCTCGGAACCCCAGTTACAGTCCCTTTTCATGGCCTCGAGGTGACTCGTCGTTATGGAGCACATGTACCTCGACACATGCTCACATCGGCCTGGAACCGATGAAGTGTTCTCGATCTTGAAATCGGATTTTAATGTGCACGGGTCAGGAACTTCGTCTTAAGGAAGTGGTTCTACCGGTGTTTTTTCAGCGGCCGGCCGGGAAGAAGAGGAGGAAGCTTTCTCCTTTTGTGACACGGTTTTTGAGGTTTTCGCATTTGTGATGACCCACGTGGTCATTTTATGAATTAAGACTCCAATATAGGCTTATTAGCCATAAAAAGACTAATTTTAATTACCTCGATTTACGTGCACATTCCGGGCGTGAAACCGGAAAGCTTTTATGTGAAAATATAAGAAATAATAATTTTTAGAATTAAAATTTGGTTTTAGTCGACTCGAGTCGACATTTTTAGTAAATGGACCCGGATCTGTGTTCCGACGATCTCGGGAGGTTTGCGCTAAAATATGGGACTTGGGCGTATGCGCGGAAATGACTTCCGATGTCCCAAATCTTAGAAATCAATTTTGAAAGAAATTATTTTGCTGAATTATTAATGAAATAAAGAAAAGAATTAATGTTTGAAACCATTGGTATCGGGCTCCTATTTTTGTTCCGGAGCCCGGTACAGATTTGTTATAGTATTTGAATACTAACGTGAATTTTGGTGAGAATCGGAGTTTATTTGACGTGATTCGGACGTCCGGTTGAGAAATTATGAAATTGAAGTGTTCTTGAGAAAAATGATGAGTTTTGAGGTTTAATTCATAGTTTTACATGTTATTTTCATGATTTGATCACATGAGTAAGTCCGTATGATGTTTTTGGACTTGCGTACATGTTTGGTTTAGAGCCCCGAGGGCTCGGGTGAGTTTCGAATAGGTTTGGGTTGTGTTGCGCTCGTTTTTCTTATGTTTCGGCGCCGTTTCTTAAAGCATAAATGATATCATATTGAGCAAATGAATTCTGATTTCTGTTTTGATTGAAAAATTAGATCTGTATCGTAATTATGGACCTGTTGAAAAAATAATCATCGAATTTGGACATCGTATGAGGATTTTATGGTCATTTTACTAAGAATTAGGTTGCTAGATTTTTCAGATTAATTACAAAATTGCCATTGGCGGCGTATTTAAAAATTTGCATTATTTGAAAATATTAAAACCTACATATCTCATTCATTATAAGGTCAATTTGAGTGATTCATAGGCCTAACTTGACCAGAATTACACAAAGAATCCATTGGAGAATTTTCATGTTAAAAATTGAGGGTTTGAGTAGAATTAGGGAATTTGTAAAAATTGAATCTTTACCTCGAATTGAGGTCGGATTTCGAAACTGATGTATACTCAGGCTCGTGGGTCAATGGATAAACATAATTTGGTCCGAACCCCAAGTTTGCACCAAGCGGGCCCGAGGTCGGGTTCTAACTTTTTTTGAGAAAACTTAGGAAAAACTATAATTTTTAGTAAAGTTAGTTTCTTTAGCATTAATTAATGATATTAAGTTAATTGTGGTTAGATTCGAGTATATTGGAGGTGAATTCAAGAGGAAAGGCTATAATTGAACAGTGAGTGGCCTGCGAAATTGAGATAAGTGGTTGGTTTAACCTTGACTTGAGGGAATAGGAATTCCCAACTAAATTGTTATGTCAAAACTGCATGTGAGTGGTGTATAGGTGAGGTGATGAGTATCTATGCACAACCAAATTGTCTGCTTACATGTTCCCCTCCCCGTTTCCAATTTAATTGCTCGGCTTATATTCCGAAAAAGGAATATAATTCAAAATTTCCAATCTTTGCATTTCAAAACCCGTGAAAGGATGTAAGGTCTGGGGTTTCATACCCTCAGGACAGGATTTAAAGACATTACTTAGCTCAAACTAGCCCGAAAAGCTACTTTGCGACCTGCTTGCCTCTCGAATCAACTTCCGAGCGCTCCAAATCTACCAAGTTCAGATCTTTATTATCAAATTAAGCTAAAGGAATGAATTCCAATTGAAAAGTACCAATTTTAGCATAAAACCCAAATTTAGCCAAAACCCGACCCCCCGGGCTCGCGCCTCGGAACTCAACAAATTTTATACCAAAATGTTCTTCATCATCTCACGAGTCCGTACATATAAAGAACTCTACATTCGGAGTTCGTTTGACCCATCAAATCCTCCCTAGAAGGTCTCATAATCTCAAGCCCTAACTCCAACTTTTTCTATTGATTTTCATGGATTAAACACTGATATTTTGTTCCTTAATCACATATAATCGAGTTTTAGGGTCCAAAATCGTTACCTCAATGAAGAACAATGATTTCCACTCTTCAAAATCGCCTCAAAAGCTCTTTTCCCGTTCAACAATGGAGGAAAAATAGGTATTGGTCGCAGAGGGTTTATTTAAATATTGCCCAGATAATCATGCACTGCGATCGCAGAAAGGCCCTCGCGATCGCAAAGAGAAATTTTCTATAGACCCTCGAGTACCCTAAGTGATCGCAACCTATTCTAGGCGATCGCGATTCCTTGTTGCCTGAACGCACGCGATCGCAAACCAGCCCACGCGATCGCGAAGCACACATGACCAGCCCCCACACGTGCCTCTCTAACATTACGTGATAACACCAAGACCTACGCGATGTCACTGACCAACGTTGATCACCTACGCGATCTCACTCCTATCCTTGCGATCGCGATTCAGAAATTTGGCCTAGCCTCAGAATACTCTACGCGATCGCAGCTATAGCCTCGCGATCGCGATGAAGGGGCATCAGCGGATGTAACACCAGAAAACAGCAGGTTCTTTAAGAACGAAAATGCCCGTTAACCATCTGAAATCAATCCCGAGCCCCTGGGGACCCCAACCAAATATACCAACATATCATATATGATCATTCAAACTTAGTTGCACTCCCAAAACACTAAAAATAACATCAAAACACCAAAATCACATCAAATTCAAGCCTAAGAACTTTGAAATTTCTAAAATCCACCAACGATGCCGAAACTCTCCAAAAGAAGTCCGATTGACCTGAAATTTTGCAGACATATCCAAAATGACATTACAAACCTGTTCCAACTACCAAATTCCATTTTAACCCTGATAGCCTAATTTCCATTGCCGACCGGAAATTACCAAAAACTAACTTTTGCCAATTCAAGCCTAATTCTACACCGGTCCTCACAAAAATATTTTGAACACCCTCCTAAGTCCCAAATCACCTAGAGAAGCTATCCGAGCCATAAAATCTGCATTCCGAGATTGTTTACCAATAAGTCAACTCTCAGTTGACTTTTCCAACTATAAGGCTATTTTTTAAAGACTAAATGGCTAAGTTCTCACTACAACCATTCTGATTCCGAGCCAACCAACTCTAACACATCATAAGCAGTATAACCAACCTATGACAAGTAAAAAAACAGGAATAATAATGAAATTTCTACGGAACGACAGGTCGGGTCGTTACATTTTCCCCCACTTAAACATACGTTCGTCCTTGAACGTTTCTAGAGTTGTTCCACACACCACCAAAATTGCTGTGTAGCCTACCATGCACATATTCAGAGGTTATACCATGTCACTCTACCCCATATAGGTCTAATAGCACAACACAGTTGAAAACTCGAAATCCAATCTTGACCCATAAACCTTAGAACCAAGTTCTACTTCTGAAATGATTTACAAGTTCAAATCCCATAACTATAAGCTAAAATAGTTTGAACACGCTGTATCGAGCCATATCTGTAACCCAAGATGAAACCACATAACATATCGCATGACTCAACCACCCATAGCGATAACTCCTAATCACAATAGTTGCTCAAAACAACCCAATACCAGTACATATCCTCTTATCAAGCAATGCCTCGCTCTAGCACTTCCATATACTGCTGATGATTAAAGAAACACGTAGAAACTAGCAGCCATTCGTCCGATCAGTATCAATAGCATCCAGAGCCATAACTTATGCAACTTGTGCACTCGATAGTAACATCCCAAGAGCTTAATTGATAAAATAGAAGATTCACACGAGAGGACTATCCTGCCGTTAACTATTACCATCACAACATCATGCTAGAAGCCTGGCACACACCATAAAATCAGAACACACTAATCTGACACCAATGATCATACCTCTACCTAACTCTGCTGCAACGCGTGATCCCATTAAAACGCTGGACCATATAAAATACTCCAAGCCACCTTGCTCAAAATCAATAACCATGCGAAATTCAACATCAAGTACTCAAAGTGCATTACCATAACCACGGGGGAAATCGGACGATACCATGCCACCCGAACCAGCAATAACATAACCAACACATCTCAATCCTGCAACACCCAATTACTTGCCTTACTCAAATCTAGCTAATAAGCCCAATTAGAACCGCACCCTATGCACATAAAAAAAAGATCATAACCTCCTCGAACACTGAAAGGTAACTCATAGATCACTCCAAAGAACAAGTAAGCTCAATGATAATCAAATGGTACATCCCTTAACAATAGCAATTTGGGGTCAACAATTCTGACTCAGTGTAGAACACACACCCATACTGGCCTACCAATATTTCTAAATCAACTCTGGTCATCCACAACCAACTCTCCAAAGGTTTATAATGACTGAATCATGACATATATAACACCTGACTAGACTTTCTTGCTTCCTCGTAGTTCACAACTACAAAAATAATCTGTTCATGAAAACTCCCAGTCCCAAAATCCATGAGGCGCACCAATTACCATATCTGATCCCAATTCCACCACTCAAATATAAAACACGTCTCTAATACTCAATCATTCCACGGGGGATACTCCTATAATTATTCTGTGCCACCAAGCAAACTTGAATATCAGCAGTCGATCCAGCAAAAGAGCGTTGCAATACCAATGAAGCACCCTTATTCAAACACATTGCCTTAAACACATTGTCCTTAATGAGTGTATACTCTCATCCAGCCACCCAATAGTGGTATCCTTTACCTAATCATCGGAAACTGTCAGTTCTGACCTTCCTTCCAGAACTGAACCATGACCTCACATGTGCCACTCTCCATTATAGACAAAATACTGCATACTCTATGCAATCCTACGATAAATATGATAACTTCATGATCCCTTGCTATCCACAAACAACTACGTACCCAACTAGCCAAGAACTTTCCATTTGATCCCATCTAGAAGCAAAATTACTATACATCACATAGTCCTCACGCCAGTGAAAAATATACATTTCTAACCAAGGTAGAAACCATCAAGAACTCCCGAATCACATTTTTACAACACCAAACCGCCAGGACTGAATCCTTCTAATTCAACCAAGCTACGCATGCCACCAAACTCCAAGAGAATTGCTAAGAAGAACCTATAACAACTCATTACCCTATAAACACCCAAAGAACTAACCATATCCCTTATCATGCCGATCCGACCTACTACCAAGCTATCCTATTTATCCAAGTTCCTTCTGCTCTCCTTCAAATTGATACTTCTTCTTGCCATAATATCGAATTCTCAATCCCGACTCACCACACGAAGCTTGAGCATAAAAATATACCTTCTAAGGCTCATAAGCCGCTGAATACACTCTCAATTATCCCGAAATGCACCACATTAGAAATACTTACCCTGAAGAGACTTCCCGAGAATTTAAAATCATTACCTTTACTTTCCTGATACTGATGGATAGAATCCATGATAATGCAAATACACCACAAGCTTTGACACTTTCCCCGTAAATCTCAGTTCTAAACCTTCTCACACATTGAACATCCTCGATCGCTACATATAACCTTGAATCCATCTGAACCATTCTCGAACGTCATTTACTCTACGCAATTTCAATTACATTAACAAAGTAAATAGAACGACCTGACCCCGTTTGCAATCCACATACTAGGAATGTAATCCACACCTTTGAAGCAACAAGAACACTCTACACTTACCACTACAACTCCATCATACAATGATTTTCACTATTCGTAAAGTACATTACAACTTGTATCGAAGAAATTTCCATCACTCGAGTCCTTCCCAGACTCCACCTCTGCACGTCATAACTAATTGACCAACATACCTCGAACCGAAACCAATACAACACATAATCGTGTAATCAACTTATCATTAGCAGACTCCCCCACTTGGCTCAAAGCCAAAGATCAAGACAAACAATAACTCATGATGCCTACACATTATCACTGCCACCATACTGTGGTGGGATTCAACTAAATATTTCATACGCTCATATAACCCAAACCATCTAACCCTAAACTCGTATGCAGATCTCGCATTCACCATTATAATGATCATGCCAACTCCCACAAGCGAGCTAAACTCAAATTACAACATACATCATCTACCGGTAAAAAAGAACTTGCTACAGATAAACATAAGGGTCACACACCTCAAGACAACCCGCAGGAGATACCCCTACCTGCTTAATCTCAGAATGTTTTCTCCCTATACACTTCCGAAAATCATAGCCATCACGCAATTACTATACCTCCTACATTAGAACACAACCACTACCTGCCCTCCAAGACATCCTATTTAGCGGTATAAGAATATGACGCTGATGGCCATACTAACTCTGGGGCTGTGGTCAAGGAATTCTTGAGCTTCTGGAAGCTCTACTCACACTCGTCTGACCACCTAGATACCTTCACTGGACACCACATGTCCCAAGAATGCTACTGAACTGAGCCAACAATTCACACTTGGAGAACTTCGCACAAAGCTTCTCCTCCCTATATCCTTGTAATACCATCATCAAATGCCAAGTATGCTATCGATGGCTATGAGAGTACGACAGGATGCTATCAATAAATACAATAACAAAGGAGTGTTAATACGGCAGGAATATACCATTAATCAAATACATAGACGCTGCTGGGGCATTGGTCAGCTCAAAAGACATCGCAGGAACTCATAACATAATAGGAAAACCCACTTCACTCCACAACTAAACTACACGAGAGGTCCTTCAATACTCATAACTCGAAGCCATATTCTAACTCAATACAGAAGTCCAATAATCAATGGTTCTTGCCACATCTCCTGCCAATTCATTTTGGTCACAATCAAACAACCTGAATACATCTAACTATCCGATCACACTCACCATGTAGTCATCTAGTCACAAAGTTCCATCAATAAGGACACAAACAGACATAAGTCCCCCAACACATGTGCTCACACAAATGAAATCTCAGCACTCAAGCCACAAACAAAAATCCGGCCTCAATCCTTCCGACTGGCCCATTATCAACAGGCTAACAATCACATCTCACCAATGGAAGTCATAAGCCGACGACGCACAACTGATACCAAGCGCTCGCGTGCGCATTTGAATACATGAAAGGAATTCAAAGAGTTACGCTTTTGGATGAATAAAATGGATCCGCACGATAAGAATTCAAGAATGTGGAATGTTTCCTAAGGGTTATGCAGCCTCTCGAAGATAAGTACAGACATCTCTGTACCGATTCACAAGACTCTATTAAACCTGCTCATGGCCGTTGATTCCTATGTAATCTAGAGCTCTGATACCAACTTGTCACGACCCCAAATCTTAACCGGTCGTGATGGAGCCTACCGTGGAACTAGGCTAGACAACCATCACCTAATTACTCATCCGTTCTATTATAATACTTCAAAAATCAACAATAAGCAGCAAACAAAACATTAAATAATCTCTGTAAGTCTTTAAGCCCCCATAATAATCAAACAGTCTAAACAACTCTCCCAAGACTGGAGACAACATGGTCACGAGGAACTAAGAAATAAAACTAACTCTGCTAATGTCTTAATCAAGTTCTATAAAATAAATACTAATACTAATAACGAAAGGGAAATGGAGAAGCTGCGGACGCTGAACAGCTACCTCGAAATCCCGTAAGCTGCTGAATACGAACGAAGATAGCTACTGCTCCGAACCGGTACCTGGATCTGTGCACAGAGGCACTGGGAGTTATGATGAGTACGCCAACTCAGTGGTAATGAAAATAAATCAAAGTCTGAGAAATACGAAACACACAGCACATATACACCAATTCACAAAAACAGTAAAACACCAAGTCTCCATAAGGTATTCATCAAATACATAAGTTTGAAAACCAATTTCCAGAAATTCTTTGAAACAAGTATAATTTCAATATATCTCATTAAAACTCTCACTAAAATCAGTTTGAAAAACGAAGTGAATCACAGTCAAAAACTCAGTAAAATCATCATAAATCTGCCCCTCGGGCCATAATCATTTCTCGTAACAATTTCCCTCAGCACCTCACCATCACTCAGTATCAGCCCAGCGGGCAACCTCACAACCACTCATTATCAGCCCCGCGAGCATCACTCGCACTCAGTAGGTACCTGCGCTTACTAGGGGTGTGTACAGACTCTGGAGGGGCTCCTACAGCCCAAGCGCTATAACAAGCCACATCATGGCATAAATCACTCATAATATTGGTCCTCGACCTCTCTCGTATCATAACATCCTCACAATATTGGCCTGCAGCCTCACTCAGTCAGACACTCTTAACATGCCACTCGGGCCATCATTATATCGGGTTCTCGACCCAAAACAGTGTTTCATTTTCAAGAAATAATATCAAAATACCCTGAGTGTCAAAACAATTATCAAGAAAAGACTGAGTGGAAATAATAAAATATCAAGTGAGGAAAATAGTAAAAAGAGCCCCCGAGGGGTAAACAGATCGAGACTAGGCCCCAAACATGGCTTGCAGCCCAAATTATATCTAAATATATGAATACTATTAAGCATAGGTTTTAAAATCGGTTTCGCAACTCAATAGTTTCCTAAAAAGGAATATAATTCAAAATTTCCAATCTTTGCGTTCCAAAACCCGTGAAAGGATGCAAGGTCCGGGGTTTCATACCCTCAGGACAGGATTTAAAGACATTACTTACCTCAAACTAGCCCGAAAAGCTACTCTGCGACCCGCTTGCCTCTCGAATCAGCTTCCGAGCGCTCCAAATCTACCAAGTTCAGATCTTTATCATCAAATTATTTTAAAGGAATAAATTCCAATGGAATAGTACCAATTTTAGCATAAAACCCGAATTTAGCCAAAACCCGTCCCCCAAGCCCGCGCCTCGGAACTCGACAAATTTTATATTAAAATGTTCTTCATCATCTCACGAGTCCGTACATATAAAGAACTCTACAATCGGAGTTCGTTTGACCCTCAAATCCTCCTAGAAGGTCTCAAATCTCAAGCCTTAACTCCACCTTTTTCTACTGATTTTCATGGATTAAACACTGATATTTTGTTGCTTAATCACATATTATCGAGTTTTAGGGTCCAAAATCCTTACCTCAATGAAGAAAAATGATTTCCTCTCTTCAAAATTGCCTCAAAAGCTCTTTTCCCGTTCAACAATGGAGGAAAAATAGGTATTGGTCATGGAGAGTTTATTTAAATACTGCCTAGATAATTATGCACTGCAATCGCGGAAAGGCCCTCGCGATCGCGAAGAGAAATTTTCCACAGACCCTCGAGTACCCTACGCGATCGCAACCTATGCCACGCGATCGCAATTCCTTGTTACCTGAACGCACGCGATCGCGAACTGGCCCACGCGATCGCGAAGCACACATGACCTACCCTCACAGGCGCCTCTCTAACACTACGCGATCGCACCAAGACCTACGCAATCGCACTGACCAACGCTGCTCACCTAAACGATTGCACTCCTATCCTTGCGATCGCAATTTAAAATTTTGGCCTAGCCTCAGAATACTCTACGCGATCGGAGCTATAGTCTCGCGATCGCGATGAAAGGACATCAGCTGCTATAACACCAAAAAACAGCAAGTTCTTTAAGACCGAAAGTGCCCGTTAACCATCCGAAATCAATCCCGAGCCCCTCGGGACCCCAACAAAATATACCAACATATCATATATGATCATTCAAACTTAGTTGCACTCCCGAAACACTAAAAATAACATTAAAACACCAAAATCACATCAAATTCAAGCCTAAGAACTTTGAAATTTCTAAAATCCACCAATGATGTCGAAACTATCCAAAACAAGTCCGATTGACCTGAAATTTTGCAGACATATCCAAAATGACATTACAAACCTGTTCCAACTATCGTAATTCCATTCCGACCCTGATAGCCTAATTTCCACTGCCGATAGGAAATTACCAAAAACTAACTTTCGCCAATTCAAGCCTAATTCTACACTGGTCCTCACAAAAATATTTCGAACACCCTCCTAAGTCCCAAATCACCTAAAGAAGGTATCCGAGCCATAAAATCCACATTCCGAGGTCGTTTACCAATAAGTCAACTCTCAGTTGACTTTTCCAACTATAAGGCTATTTTTTAAAGACTAAATGTCTAAGTTCTCACTACAACCATTCCGATTCCGAGCCAACCGACTCTAACACATCATAAGCAGTATAACCAACCTATGACAAGGCAAAAAATAGGAATAATAATGAAATTTCTATGGAACGACCGGCCGGGTCGTTACAACTACAAAGATAGGCACTGGAAGCCTCGAAAGGATAAATATTACCTTGGTATGGCTCCCATCCCTAGTAGAGCAATGATGTTGAGCAACCCGAAGAGACGATGGATAAAGTAAGGGTCTTGCTGAAGTTTTCACAAGAAAGGGATAGGAAGAAATATTAGCAGAGTAGTGAGAAGAGAGATAAGGAAGAATTATGAGTAAGATGCGATACATGGATAACAATGGTAGATAACAAAGATGACGATATTACCGGGTCCATAGTCAGGTGAAGGAAGAGACGAGAGGTGATAGGCCTTAAGACAACAAAAGAGTATAGGCCATAAAGTCATATCCTCATTTCAAGAATTAAGTTCGTGATTCTTATGTGATTACCAATAAGAAAAGCTAGACCCCAGAATTATGGAGATCAGTATGGGCTGGTTAACAAGATAAAGTAAATATGTAGGGATTGAGTAATTTGATAATGGTCGACATCATGAGAATTTCATATTTCGTACCTGAAATAATATAATGGACAACAGAAGAAGATTCATGAGAAATTCAGAGAATGGTCATTCAGGAAGATGCTTCCCTAAATTAAGCAATGTGAGTAAAAATTAAGCTTAAGAGACTGTATGTGCCATTTAATCTAATTGTCACCTCGCGAGTAAGGAATTTCGTCATCCTTAATACAAAAGGATTACCGTAAGGAGAGTAAGGATCATCGATGATGTGAAAGGACGCCAAAAATGAAGAGGTAGAACATCTATAAGGAGATTGTCGTAGCTTCAACTCTTAGTACTCCCCTAAAGGGGGGAATATGGAATGATGTGACATTACGTCAGAATTAAGGGGCTCTAGTAATTATGGAATGGTAAAGGAAGAATGCGATAAAATGAAAAAGGGATGAAATTGCATTTATTCAAAGCCTACAGATACATTACGATACCAAAGCATTATGAAAACACGATGTTAGGGAGAGGAAGTAAGGGTTCCTGCCCAATATATTATTGATTAATAAGGAGCCAATGCGAGAGGTAAGATAAGACAAAGGAAATGACCCAAGAAACATTACGTATAATATTGATAAGGGAATGGGCCAACAAGAAATTAGTAGTTCATTCAAGAAGAGCCTACATATGCCTAGATAAGAGAATAAAGACAAATGAACAGATCGTGTAAGATAATCATAGGGAACCCCAATATGGGGAATTCAACCTCACAGTTATGACATCGTGATCATTGAGAAATATTTTGATAGGATTTGGGGTAGTTAAAGGTACCATATGAATGTTACGGAGATAAAAGAAAGTTCCACTAGGAAGTCAGTTAAAATATCAAGTTCAGAAGCAACCCTACAAGTACAAGGGGGTGGAAATAAGTAAGTACGGATAATTATAGGAAAGGAAGGACATCAAAAGGTCCGTTGAGTATACAATGTAATAAGCTCACGACTTTACAAGAGTCAGAGGATCCTCCCTAAATACTACAATGAAAGACTAGCTGAGAAAGTAAGGGAGAAGGCTTCAACCTAAGCTCAGTGACCTAAGGAGGGAATGCTCTTATAACAACAGTCTCACAACAACATTGTATTGACTCCATAAGAAAATAGCACCTACCGTGGCTAATGAACGGGAAGTGAAATTAGAAGTGATATCCAGGATCATATGAGTTTTATGCGTGATCACTAAGATAAGCTAAGTATGCACACGAAAGGAGGAAGAAAGACCAGGAATAGTAAAAGCCTACGTTTTGAGAAAGCTAAGGTGGAACAAAAGAAATTATTCGATCAGTGATTCAGAGTGGATTACGTTATAAATGCACTTAAGAGTTTGGAGTTGTATACATGCAGCATATACAATCGTAGAAGATTTCGGCATAAACTAAATGAAAGAATTGAGCCCAGGTCATAGATGAGGGATTGAATTATTAAAGGATTGTCTCATGGATCTTCCTCAACGCCCATGAAAGGCTAAAAGTAATAACTAATACCATGAACCGCAGATCGGAAGATAGCTTAAGCCTACATAAAGGTTGATCAGAAGGAAGAGGAAACTAAAGAGTTACAACAACGAAGTAAATTAGGAGTCTGATTATTGGGTCCAGAAAATTATAGAAATCGTGATTGAGAACATTACAGGATCACCCTTAATATCAGAGGTACCAAAGGGATAGTATAACAACCATATTCTATAACGGCTCTACGATAAAGCCAGTAAGAAAAATACTAGCCTCATAAGAATTCATTATGGAGCTCCCATCTGATTGTATAGGCACCAGAGGTGCAAGTATTATAATAGAGCTTCAAATTATGGACGTGAACTATACCTATCTGGAAGGGAGTTCATGAAAGAGATGAAAGATACGATGCGAGATTTTAAGGTAAGTAAGGTAAAGGTGAACAACGTACAAGATACTCAAGGGCAGAAGATCATGAATAGTCCATGCTTTGAATAGAAGGCTAGAAGCAGTAGGATTCAATATCCAGGAATGATAACAACGTCGTCAGTGGCGTACCTTCCAGCCTATAGTTTCTAAGTACCGAAAGGTCTAATTAGAGAGTGAAAGAAGAGTTAGAGATGATGTGATGTCTCGATGATCCAGAAGAGCATAAGGGAATCGATCGCAAGCTAAAGTATGATAGAGCAGCAAGGTTTTAGAAAGACAAGAGTTGGGATAAGAAGAAGACAAGTGAGAAGGTGACGAAAATGGGTAAGTCCTCGAAACTAAGCCCGTGAAAACATAGGAGCTGATGGTTTCTTTAAGCTATTGAAAGCTCAACATAGCCTAAACGAACTCAAAAAGAGTCTAAGACTAATAACATTTAGAAGAAATGGAATGTTGCCCTGATAGTAGAATAAGGGTACAATTGTGATAAATAAAGGATGACATTTAAGCCTCCGATTGAGTAATGAGTTCATGAATTGTACAAGATTAAAATACCCACGTAAGGAAAATCATTGGGATGACTATGATATGAGTAGGGTTATGGAAGTAAAGTATCGCCCCCAGATGGATCAAGTAAATCATTTCAAATGTTCCACGATGCAACGTAAGCCCTAGTGGTAATATATTACGTAAGAAGTTTCAAGTTATCAATGGAAGATTAAAGATCAACACTGAGGGGAATCAACAATGGATGGGAAAAAGCTGCAAAGTACGAGATGAGATTAGGCCGTCATTCTTAAGATAGACAGTAGTAGGGGGGCATTAAAGAACTGGGATTTATACATATAGGATAAGCAAAAGAGAGATAAAATTTGGTAGCAGACCACTGCACGATAAATCGAAGTAAGAGTTATGGTATAGTATGACCTACCTGGATGCAGTAAAATCATGCGGATGGATAACGTAGCTTATGAAATAAGATGTAGCAATATCTGCAAGTTCTACAAAGTACCGAGCGAAGAACTTCAGTACACCTATAGATGCCCAAGAGAGGTATCTTATTAAGCCTTGTATATGTTTACAAAGTAAAGCCTAGACATTCGCTAAAATTTGAAGGAAATGGAGAGAAAAGTTTCATAGGAACACTTACAAGGTCAGTATCGTAGAGGCTGCATGATAGGAGGTAGCAAAAGTTATGATCTTGGACGGAAGTCGATCACAAGTCATGGCATGGGAAAGAGGCCTAAAAGGAGGGAATGCCCTGACCTTTGGATTTATTCAAGGAACATTTTCCTAAATGAAAAGGAAAATATTAAAGTATTCGCAAGAGCTATGGGTTATGAAAATAATAAGTGCATCAGTCAACATTCGAGGATGAATAGTTAGGATCTGAGGGGTGCACTATAAATACGGGGTACAGGGTTTTACTTCACATCTTGGACTTTGGGAGTTTGGTTTGTGGCAATATATTGAGGGTTTTCAAGAAATTCATCTGGGTAAGTGATTCTAACATAGATTAGGTTAATATACATGAATATATCACTGATTTCATGATCTGATTAGTACTTTGGGGTGGAAATTTGGGAAAAATTGTAGAAACTTCAGAAAATGGATTTTTGAGAGTTGAATGTCGTTTCAAAGTCAGATTTAGATAAATTTGGTATGGTGGGACTCGTGAGTGAATGGGTTTCTAGTTTTGTAAATTTTATCGGATTTCGAGACGTGGACTCGGAGGCCGGGTTTGACCGTATTCGAGATTTTGGTCTAATTTGATAATTTTCATCTGAGATTCATTCCTTTAGCGTATACTGATGATAATATACTGAATTTGGATAGATTCAGATCTTTTGGAGACCGAGTCGAGGGGCGAGGACCTTCCGGAGTAGGATTCTACGCTGTTAAGGAAAGTAACAGTTTTAACTCTAGCTTTGAGGGTATAAATCTGTAGAAGTGACATCATGTGACCTTTGGAGGTGATACTCATGCTAGGTGACGGGCGTGTGGGTGTACGCCATGAGGGATTGAGACGTGGTCTGTCCCGTGAGGTTGTGAGGCCTAATAGCCATTATCTGTGTTTATGTGCTTACATGTTTGTTAAACTTGACTGCCTTCATGTTAGAGATCATTCTTAGGCTTTATTCATGCTCACATTAGTTGTACTCAGTCATAGAAATTCTTGTACATGTTTAACTCAATATCTATTATCTTGTTGATGCACTGTAATACTTGATTTGGACTGCTTTCTCTTATTTATTGAAACTGAGAGGCTAGAGAGGACATGACTGAGTGAGGCCGAGGGTCTGTTGTGAGACATTATACTACATCACGTGAATTCTCTGTGTAGGTCCAAATTGTACTATAGCACGTGATTTGTCCGTGCGGATCCAGATATGATGTGATCGCACGTGAGTTATCCGTGCAACACGTGAGTGGTCCGTGCAGATTAGGGGTTGGGGTCTAGGAGCCCCTCCGAAGTCTGAACACCCCCAGTGAGCGCAGGTACCTATTGAGCGTGTGCATTGAGGACTGAGTGAATGAGTGACATTGCTATGAGGTTTCATTTATTGTTGTTGTTACTGCATTTATCTGCTAATTGCCTTGTAGTATTTGCTGATTTATGAAATTTACCTGCTTACTCATGTTTATTCTTATATGTGAAAAGTATTAATTGAATTGTTCTTCTTAGCTCGTCACTACTACTCAGTTCCTTAGTTATTTCTGTTACATGCTGAGTCGGTTGTACTCATACTACACCCTGCACTTTATGTCCATATCCAGGTGAGTTAGAGCACGACGATCGTTGAGTTCAGGCCGACTATCTTTGGATACTGCAACGTAGTTTCTAGCGTCCGCAGGACCTTGTTACTCCTTTTAGTTCTATTTCTCTTCTGGGTTGTATTGACAGTCAGAAAAATACATTAGTTTATGGATTTAGACGCTCATGACTTAGTGACACCCCAATATTTGGGGCTCGTTTTGCGCATTCTTATTTTTTTTTCAAATTCGAAAGTATGTTCTACTTTTATGAAAACTTCTAATTTGAAATATTTTTACTTAACTCCCATAATTCAATTGGTAGTATTTTAAGAAATAGGCTTGCCTTGTATCACGATAGGCTCCATCACGACATGGTTTATATTTGGGTCGTGACAAGTTGGTATCAGAGCCTAGGTTACATAGGTCTCACAAGTCATGAGCAGGTTAGTAGAGTCTTGCGGATTGGTACAGAGACTTCTGCACTTATCTTCGAGAGGTCGTAGAACCCTTGGGAAAGTTTCACCTTCTTGGATTCTTGTCGTGCGTTCTATTTATCTTGGTAACTAAACATATGTTATTTCATTCTCTCAGAGATGGTGAGGACTCGTGCTATCGATCAGGAGGGACAGCCATTAGCACCACCAGCTTGGGCCGTGAGAGGCCGAGGCCGCGGTAGATTCCGTGGTAGAGTCGGAGACATCGCCAGTGCAACAGCTGGGGCAGCACCTATAGATCCCCCAGTTGTCCGCGCTCAGGATCAGGCCCCTACGGTAGATGTTCCGGTGGGACCAGTTCAGGCACCACCTGTGCCTATTATGATTCCTGGCCTTCAGGAGGCCCTGCCCCAGATTCTATCAGTGTGTACGGGCCTTCCTCAGGCGGTCTCTGTTACTACGACCGCATCCACTTCTCAGGCCGGGGGAGGCACCCAGACTCCCGCCACCTGCATGCCAGAGTAGGTTGTTCAAGGACTTCAGACACAGGGGGCACCACCAGCCAAGCCGGTTGCAGCTGCTCAGGAGCATGTAGTTCCTGCTATGCCGGAGGATATTGCCGTAGGTTGGAGAGGTTTGGGAGACTCCAACCTCCACCCTTCAGTGGCACATAGAGAGAGGATGCCCATGATTTCTTGGACAAGTGCTAGAGGATACTCCACACAGCTGGTAGTTTGGAGACTTGTGGGGTGCCTTTCACTACATTTTAGTTTTCTAGGCTGCACTCCCATGGTGGGAGACTTATGAGAGGCGTAGGTCTCCTGGTGCAGCACCCCTCACTTGAAACCAGTTCTCTGTGGTATTTTTGGGGAAGTTCATACCTCAGTCCCGCAGAGAGGAGCTAAGCAGACATTTTGAGCAGCTTTGCCATGGTCATATGTCTGTGACGCAGTATAATATGCATGTTTTCGGAGTTGGCCCGACATGCTATCTGGTTGGTTCTCACAGATAGGGAAAGGATCATGAGGTTCATAGATGGTCTCACTTTTCAGCTACGATTACTTATGACCCAAGAGAGGGTGTCTAGTGCTACCTTTGATGAGGTTCTCGACATTGCTCGACAAATTGAGATGGTTCGCGGTCAGGAGATGGTCGAGAGGGAGGCCAAGAGGCCTCGTGGACCAGGTGGATTCAGTGGTGCTCCTCATGGGGCTCAATTTCAGCACGGTAGAGGTTGTCCATTTAGACATGCTTAGCAGGCTCGCCCGTTTCACTGTGGTGCATCATTTGGCCACGGTTCTCATAGTCATCAGCAGGTTCAATCATCATTCAGTGCAGTGCCAGCGCAGGGTTCTCATCATGCCCCGGTCGCTCAGGTATCCCCGAGTAGTTCTTTTGGGAATAAAGAGCAGTAGTTTCGCCAGAGGACGGGTTGTTTTGAGTGTGTGGATTTTGGTCACATCATGAGAGATTGCCCTAGGCTATTGGGTGGAACTCCCCAGCAGAGTATTCGGCCGACGGCACCAGGACCAGTTCCTTCACCACCCGCCCAGCCAGCCAGGGGTTGGCCTCAGCTAGCGAGGGGTGGAACCCAGTCACCTAGGGGTCACCCAAGAGAGGGAGGCAGATCAGAGGGTGCTCAGGCCCGTTTCTATGCCCTCCCAGCTAGGCCAAACACTATTGCTTCAGATGCTGTGATTACAGGTATTGTCTCTATCTGTCACATATATGCCTCTGTATTATTTGACCTTGGTTCTACATATTCATATGTTTCATCATACTTTGCTCATTTTCTGGATATGCCCTGTGAGTCATTAGTTTCATCTGTTCATGTATCTACTCATGTGGGAGACACTATTGTTGTGGACCACGTGTATCAGTCTTGTGTGGTATCTATTGGGGGTCTCGAGACCCCGAGTAGATTTGTTGTTGCTCAGCATGGTTGATTTTGATGTGATATTGGGCATGGATTGGTTATCTCCATGTCATGTTGTTCTAGACTGTCACACCAAAATCGTGACCTTAGCGATTCCGGGATTTTCGAGGGTAGAGTGGAGTGGTTCTATAGACTACGTACCGAGTAGGATGATTTCATACTTGAAGTCTCAGCGTATGGTTGAGAAGGGTTGTCTTTCTTACTTGGATATTGTGAGAGATGTTAGTGCAGAGACTCCAGCCATTGATTCTGTTATGGTGGTATGTAATTTTCCAGATGTGTTTCCTGCAGACCTACCGGGTATACCGCCTGACAGGGATATCGACTTTGGTGTTGATTTGGTGCCGGGAACTATGACCATTTCTATCCCTCCCTATCGTATGGCACTAGCGGAGTTGAAGGAATTGAAAGAAAAACTTCAGGAACTCCTAGATAAGGGTTTTATTTGGCCTAGTGTCTCAACTTGGGGTGCACATGTTCTTTTTTGAAGAAGAAGGATGGTTCCATGAGAACAAGTATCCTTTGCCTCGTATTGATGATTTATTTGACCAACTTTAGCTAGAGAGGGTGTTCTCCAAGTTTGATTTGAGGTTCGGGTATCACCAGCTGAAGATTCGGGATTCAGATATCCTTAAGACAACTTTCAGGACCCATTTTGGCTATTATGAGTTCTTAGTGATGTCATCTAGGTTGATCAATGCCCCAGCAGCGTTCATGCATTTGATGAACAATGTACTCCAACCATATTTGGCCTCCTTCGTTATCGTGTTCATTGATGACATCCTGGTGTACTCCCGTAGCCAGGAGGAGCATGCTCAGCATTTGAGGATTGTATTACAAAGATTGAGGGAGAAGAAACTTTATGCAAAGTTATCCAAGTGTGAGTTTTGGCTTGGCTCGGTAGCATTCTTGGGGCACGTGGTGTCCAGTGAGGGTATTCAGGTGGACCCGAAGAAGATAGATGCGATGGAGAGTTGGCCTAGACCGTCCTCAGCTACGAAGATTAGGAGCTTCCTTGGTTTGGCAGATTATTATTGTTGCTTTGTGGAGGGTTTTTCATTTATTGCTTTTCCCTTGACCAAATTGACCTAGAAGAGCGCTCCATTTAGGTGGTCGGACGAGTGTGAGGAGATCTTTCAGAAGCTCAAGACTTCCTTGACCACAACTCCAATGTTAGTTCTGCCATCAGCGTCAGGTACTTATACCGTGAATTGTGATGCCTCGAGGGTAGGCATCGATTGTGTTTTGATACAGGAGGGTAAGGTGATTGCCTATGACTCGCATCAGTGGAAGACCTATGAAAAATTATCCGGTGCATTATCTTGAGTTAGCAGCCATTGTTCACGCCTAGAAGATTTGGCGTCATTATTTGCATGGGGTTCATTGTGAGATTTATATTAATCACCGGAGTCTGAAGCATCTGTTTAAGAAGAAGGATCTTAACCTGCGTCACCGGAGATGGTTGAAGCTTCTCAAGGACTATGATATAACTATTCTATACCATCTGGGGTAGGACAATGTGGTGGCCGATGCGTTGAGTCACCGGGCGGAGAGTTTGGGGAGTTTAGCATATCTTCCAGCAGTAGAGAGACCGTTGGCATTGGATGTTTAGGAAATAGTGGGCCAGCTTGTGAGATTGGATATTTCGGAGCCTAGGTGGGTATTGGCTTTCATGGTCTCCAGGTCTTCTCTTTACGACCGTATCAGGGAGCGTTAGTACGATGACCTATATTTGCCTGTTCTTCATGACAGGGTCCGACGAGGTGATGCTAGGGCTATGACTATTGGTGATGACAGCGTGATGAGGATGCAGGGCGGGATATGTGTGACTAATGTAGATGGGATTCGGGAGTTGATTCTTGAGGAGGCCCATAACTCGCGGTATTCCATCCATCCCGGAGCCGCGAAGACGTACCAGGATTTGAGACATCATTATTGGTGGAGGCGGATAAAACGAGATATTATTGGGTTTGTGGCTCGGTGTCTCAACTGTCAGCAGGTTATTTATGAGCATCAGAGACCAGGTAGCTTACTTCAGAGGTTAGATATTTTGGAGTGGAAGTGGGAGCGGATCACCATAGACTTTGTAGTTGGGCTCCCGTGGACTTCGAGGAATTTCAATGCTATTTTGGTTATTATGGATGGGCTGACCAAGTCTTCACACTTCATTCCTGTTGGTACTACTTACACTTCAGAGCGGTTAGATGAGATTTATATCCGAGAGGTTGTTCGCTTGCATGGTGTCCTGGTTTCCATCATTTCTGATAGAGGTACTCAGTTTACATCTCAGTTTTGGAGGGTCGTGCAGCGAGGATTGGGTACTCAGGTTGAGTTGAGCACAACTTTTCACCCTTAGACGGACGGGCAGTCCAAGCACACTATTCAAATATTGTAGGACATTTTGTGCGCTTGTGTTATTGACTTTGGGGGTTCATGGGACCAATTTATGCCACTCGTGGAGTTTGCATATAACAACAGCTATCAGTCGAGCATCCAGATGGCTCCGTACGTGGCTTTATATGGGAGGAGGTGTAGATCTCCAGTTTGTTGGCTTGAGCCAGGTGAGGCTAGACTCTTGGGTACAGATTTTGTGCAGGATGCTTTAGATAAGGTGCAATTGATCCAGGAGTGGCTTCACACGGTACAATCTAGGCAGAAGAGTTATGCGAACAGGAAGGTTCATGATGTAGCTTACATGGTTGGGAAGAAGGTATTGCTGAAGGTTTCACCTATGGAAGGTGATATGAGATTTGGGAAGAAGGGAAAGTTGAGCCCTCAGTTTATTGGTCCATTTGAGGTACTTCGGAGGATTGGGGAGGTGGCCTATGAGCTTGCTTTGCCACCCAGCTTGTCGAGTGTGCATCCGGTATTTCATGTTTCCATGCTTCGGAAGTATGTTGGCGATCCATCCTATGTTTTGGACTTCAACACGGTTCAGTTGGAGGGTGATATGTCTTATGATGTTGAGCCGGTGGCTATTTTAGATCGGCAGGTTCAAAAGTTGAGGACAAAGGATATAGCTTCGGTGAAGGTGCAATGGAGAGGCCAGCCCGTGGAGGAGGCCACCTGGGAGACCAAGCGGGAGATGCAGAGCAAATATCCACACCTATTTGGGACATCAGGTATGTTTCTAGACTCGTTCGAGGACGAACATTTGTTTAAGAGGGGGAGCAAATATCCACACATATTTGAGACATCAGGTATGTTTAATAGCCATGTTTCCCCTATTTCTGCTTATGTGTGTGTGGTTCTGCTGTGTTGTTTTGTAACGGATTGGTAGGTTCGAGTCCAGAGTAGTGTTGGAGTTAAATAAGACACTTAGTCTTTTATTTAGAAAGCTAAGTTAGAAAAGTCAACCGGAAGTTGACTTATGAGTAAACGAATTCGGATTTGGATTTTTATGGTTCAGTTAGCTTCGTTGGGTGATTTTAGACATAGAAGTGTGTCCGGAGTGTAATTTGGACGTCCGTGGTAAGATTAGGCTTGAATTGACGAAAATTAGAAATTTAGGAATCCTTAGGCTTGAATTTGAGGTTGATTTAGTGTTTTGATGTTGTCTGTAGTGTTCCGAAAACTCAGCTTAGTTCGTAAGATGGTATGTGACTTGTCGGTATTGTTGATCAAGGTCCCGAGGGCCTCAGATGTGTTTCAGATGGTTAATGGATGAATTTAACTGTTGAAAAAGCTACTGATGTTGCTGGTGTTGTATCTCTAATGTAGGGGAGTGCGGACCGCGGTCAGCAGTGGAGGCTAGCGCGGACCGCGTAATCTTGGTCGCGACCGCTAGAGGTGGGGAACCTCGCGACCGTGGTGGGAAATTCGCGGACCGCGATGAGGCGTGCGCGGGGGCGATGAAAGTTGGCGGACCGCATATTGAGGATCCGAGGGCTTCATTATAAATATAGGGTTCAGAGTTCTATTTCACATCTTGGACTTTGGGAGCTTGGTTTGTGGTGATTTTTCGAGAGATTTTCAAGAAATTCATCGAGGTAAGTGATTATAACACAGATTTGGTTAATATACATGAATATATCACTGATTTCATGATCTGGTTAGTACTTTGGGGTGGAAATTTGGGAAAATTGTAGAAACTTCATAAAATGGATTTTTTAGAGTTGAATGTCGATACGAAGTCGGATTTAGATAAATTTGGTATGGTTGGACTCCTGAGTGAATAGGTTTCCTAGTTTTGTAAATTTTATCGGATTTCGAGACGTGGGCCCGGGGGCCGAGTTTGACATAATTCGAGATTTTTGTTTAATTTGATAATTTTCATGTGGGATTCATTCCTTTAAAGTATATTGATGATAATATACTAATTTTGGATAGATTGGGACCTTTTGGAGACCGAGTCGAGGGGCGAGGACATCCCAGAGTAGGATTCTACGCTGTTAAGGTAAGTAACAGTTTTAACTCTAGCTTTGAGGGTATAAACCCGTAGAAGTGATATCATGTGATTGTTTGGAGGTGATACTCACGCTAGGTGACATGTGTGTGTGTGTACTCCATGAGGGATTGAGACTTGGTCCATCCTGCGAGACTGTGAGGCCTAATAGCCATTATCTATGTTTATGTCTTACATGTTTGTTAAACCTGACTGCCTTCATGTTATCATGCTTAAGATTTATTCATGCTCACATTAGTTGTACTCAGTCATAGAAATTGTTGTACATGTTTACCTCATTCAGTAGTATGTTGCTGATACACTGTAATACTTGATTTGGACTGCTTTCTCTTATTTGTTGAAAATTGAGAGACTAGAGAGGTACATGATTGAGTAAGGCCGAGGGCCTATTGTGAGACATTGTACTATAGCACGTGAGTTGTCCATGCGGATCCAGATTGTACTATAGCACTTGAGTTGTCCGTGTGGATCCAGATATGAAGTGATAGCACGTGAGTTGTCCGTGTAGCACATGAGTGGTCCGTGCAGATTAGCGCTTGAGCTCTAGGAGCCCCTCCGGAGTCTGAACACCCCCAATGAGCGTAGGTACCTATTGAGCGTGTGCATTGAGGGCTGAGTGAATGAGTGACATTACTGTGAGGTTTCATTTATTTTTGTTGTTACTGCATTTATCTGCTAATTGCCTTGTAGTATTTGCTGATTTATGAAATTTACATGCTTACTCCTATTTATTCTTAACTGTGAAAAGTATTAATTGAATTGTCTTGCTTAGCTCGTCACTACTACTCAGTTCCTTATTTATTTCTGTTACTTGCTGAGTCGGTTGTACTCATACTACACCCTTCACTTTATGTGCAGATCCAGGTGAGATAGAGCACGACGATCGTTGAGTTCAGGACGACTATCTTGGGAGACTTGCAACGTAGCTGCTAGTGTCCGTAGGACCTTGTTACACCTTTTACTTATATTCCTCTTCTGGTTTGTATTGATAGTCAGACAGTTCGTACATTAGTTTATGGATTTAGACGCTCATGACTTGGTGACACCCCGATGTTTGCGGCTCGTTTTCTGCTTTTTTTTTTTTTTTTTCAAATTCGAAAGTATGTTCGAATTTTATGGAAACTTCTAATATGGAATATTTTTACTTAACTCTCATAATTCAATTTGTAGTATTTTTGGAAATAGGCGTGCCTTGTATCACGATATGTGCCATCATGACATGATTTAGATTTGGATCATGCCATAAATGATTTCGATATTTGCATGTAAGAGACAATCAATACATACATATTTTATTTAATAATGTAGGCACATAAACGTTCAAACTAAATTAGTGGAATTCATTCCAATTCACACTTTTAGCATTTTCATGTAACAATCACAAAGAAAACTTGTTGAAACTTTCCAATTACAATATAAAATAGTACTACTAGTAAGAGAGATATATTGCAGTGTTATGAAATACTTGATTACGGTGGATGTTCATAACTCCTGGGGGAGTAACACCCACTACTCTTTTCTATTAACCTTCCATTACTTTTTACCATTATGATTGTAACTCCAACACCTTTATCAACTCCCCCATGATCTCAATAGTTAATACCATGTTCATGGCATCCCTAAATATCATCCTATAAATAAAGGGTTTGGGCGTCACATTATACACACTTGGAAAACACTTGAATACATGAAAGAAATAAGAATCCCTCATCTCTTTCTCCCTATATTCTTATCTATTTTCTTGTTTTATATTGTTACTTTAAGCTATGTTTTTACACGTTATCAGCACAAATTTCTAATTTTATTGCCATCATCAACACAAATTGATTTTCGTTTTCTTAATCAGCATGGTTGATGGAAGTCCAAAATGATATGGAGGTATGCATATTCATTTTGTCGTAGCAACTGAAATTGCACAATAATCTTCTTGAAGGGGTTTAAGCCGTCCCATGCATTTGTAAAACATCCTTTCACAAAATTTGCATTTTCATGATTTTTCTGAATTAAAAGAAATCGCGATCAAATTAAGATTTATAAAATATGTTTGATTATTATATAAACACGAGTCTTTAACATTCTATCCAATAGTATACATGATATTGAATTACTTCACGTTTATAATTTGGGTATTATTAAGCATGTTCAAAGATTTTGGTGAACTCTCCAACTCCTGTTAGTAAATCTTAATTGCTTTCACAATTGCAACTAGATATAACTAGTCGATACAGTATATAAATTGTTGAGGTACAGGTCATAAGCGTGGGTGCAATATTTTGAGAAAAGCATTACATCATTATTTCATTCGCACATGCATTACCTACTAATTCACACAAGTGAATTCCAATGTTTGATATCATTATGTTTTCGATGTTATATCCCGCATTATTTTTTTTGTACGTTAAAGTTTCGTCGTAAGTTAATCAACGTAAACTCAAGAATACGATTATTTTTGGGATTATAAGTATTATGTTATTTCAAATAAGGGATAAGTAAATTCGTGAAGGCGAGAGGGTAAGCAAATCGAAACAAATGAATTTCGTCGAAATTTAACATTTTGGGGTAATATACGGTCCGAGCTAAAATACCAGATATTTATGGACTAGTGTCATATAAGGTACCACATGACCATGATAGTAAGGTGTATAAGGTGTGTTAAAAGTGAGTAATATTTTAAATAAATTAAAATAATTATTTATTATATAGGTAATTTGTTAATTATTGAGTAGTGAGATATACCTAATTAATTAAAAAATTATTGGATAAGGTTTTAAATCTGACTATGCGGCAGCCCACTATTCAAAGTAATGACTCATACATCAAATTGAAAGGTGGCAACTAAGTGATAAACACAAAGTGACTACATTCCTTAGTACGTGTAAAAACCATTTAGAAGATTTTCATCTTTACTTCATTTGGCCTTAGGTGTTCAAGTGATTAACTTTATAATGTCCTTTCCATTACAAACACTTGTTAGAAGGTATTTAAGTGAGTTCAGCCAAGCTTTTCAATTACATAGTAACGTTAGTCTTAACCTCTTAAGAAACATTTCAGCCAAGCTTTCCATTGAATAGTAACGTCAATACTAAATCTCTTGAGAAAGATTTTTAACAGAGATGATTTTGCAATAACAACGTTATTTCTTTGAGAATTTCATACGGATTGTTCCCTATTTCGATCTCGATGTTACGTGCTTGTCACAATTAACGGGTGTTAGAGGGATTTTCAAGAGAATCGACTCAGGTATGTTAAGGCTATTCCTTTTTTCTTTTTGGCATGATCCAAATAATATAAATGAAACGAGCAAAATACGCAACTTTCATAAATGACTCTATTCATAGAAATACTAGGGGTGTCTATATTCTTGATTTCCCATGTAAATTATTATTATATCTTCTGTTCATGGGTCTCAGAAAAATATGTATTTGATAAAGTTTATCAGAAAGGCATATTGATTTTTATGGCATTCTGAAAAAATCTTATTAACGTTATTTCTTATGCATTTCATGCATTTATACATGTACATTGACCAATGACCAGATGGCGGTATATACGCGTATATATGTATATTATACTTATATGGGATATGGGAAAAAGGTTACGTCGATATATACGCACCACCACCTGATCAGCTCGTATAAGTTGATGATTTGCCCACAGTGGCCGAAATCATATGATGGGATACCCTCAGAGGCTTGATGATGTTATGAACGCATATACCTATGCATGGTATGACCTTTACACGCATATGCATGACATTATAAAAATCAAATGATTCACAGAGTTATGCAAACGTACATGTCGAGTCTTTTACTCCATGATTCTCTCATGTCTATTATTTACTGATTTTCATTCCTTCAACACTTGGTACATTATTAGTACCGATGTCCCTTTTTCCTGGGGACACTGCATTTCATGCCCGCAGGTCCCGATAGACAGGTCGAGAGCCCTCTAAGTAGGCTATCAGCTCAGCGGAAGATGTTGGTGCGCTACATTTGCTTCAGAGTTTCTTATTTGGTTAGTATGATTTAGACGTGTATTGTTTGGTATGGCGGGACTCTGTCCCGAACTTTATGAAAATTATGTATTCTTAATTTCTTGTAGACAGATGTCATGTACATAAAAGATTTTCTGGCCTTGTCGGCCTATGTTCAATGTACGAGTGGTTATTTTGGTCTTATAGGCCCGTATGTCTTATGTGTAGGTTGGTATTACATGTTGTATTCTATTTATTTCACGGTATCCTTCCAGCTCAGTTAAATATGATAATATGACATGAAAAGATACGTTATGTTGGTACTCGATTGAGTAAGGTACCAGGTGCCCATCGCGGCCCATCACGACCCATCGGTTTGGGTCGTGACAAAAGTGGTATCAGAGTAGTTCTGTCCCAGGGAGTCTACAAGCCGTTTCTAGTAGAGTCTTGTTTTTGGGTGTGTCGTGCACTGCACTTATAAGCAGGAGGCTACAGGGAATTTAGGACTGTCACTCTTTCTTCTTACTCTAGATCGTGTGGTAGAGCTCATTTATAAGAATTCAAATTCCTCACTTCTATTTTATTCGTAATAAGACGATACCTAAATCCATAAAGACAGTTGCTAAGAGATTGAATGTGATTGTAGAAGAGTTGAATTAGAGGTATTTGATTTTACATGATGCTTATAATAAGTACATATAAGGTCTTTAGTAGATCATGTGTGTACTAAGATGTGTAAGCCTCTTGATAAGGAGCCTTGAGGCAAGAATATCTATCCACCTTTATGGTGAAAGAAAATGAGAGATTCCGAATATAAATACAAGTTTCATAAAGGAAAAGAAGCAAGATGAAGAAGGTTTCGAGACGCTGTAACAACCCGGCCGGTCATTTCGCGAGTTATAACCCTATTTTCCTAATTTTTGCTTTTTATGTGTTATTCAGATGTAGTGTGTTGTAGCGGGTTGGTTGGTTTGGGCCGGGAGTGTTTGTGGAGTGGAATGAGACACTTAGTCTGTTATTTAGAAGCTTAAGTTGGAAAAAACAACCGGATGTTGACTTATGCGTAGAAGATCTCGGATGTGAATCTTGATGGTTCGGTTAGCTATATTAGGTAATTTTGGACTTAGGAGCATGTTCGGAATGTAATTTGGAGATTCGTGGTAGAATGAGGCTTGAATTGGTGAAATTAGAAATTTGGCATTTTTCGGTCGGCATTGGAAATCTTGATATCGGGGTCGAAATGAAATTCCTAAAATTGGAGTAGGTCCGTAGTGTCATTTGTGACGTGTGTGCAAAATTTTAGGACATGCGGAGGTGATTTAGTGGGTTTCAGCATCGTTTGCGGAATTTGGATTTTTGGAAATCCTTAGGCTTGAATCCGGGAGTATTTGGGTGTTTTGATGTTGTTTTGAGTATTCCGGAGGTTCGGCTAAGTTTGTAGGTTGATATATGACTTGTTGGTATTATTGGTTGAGGTCCCGAGGGCCTCGAGTATGTTTCAGATGGGTGGCAGATAGGTTTTTGGTGTTGAAGGTTGCTGGTGTGATTTCTGCTGGTGTTTCCGTACCTACGGAAGGGGAGCCGCAGGCCACATGTGCGAATTGGAATCTGCAGATGCGGACGATGTGAAGTTTGGTCTTCTCCACAGAAGCGGAATATGAGTCGCAAATGCACACTGCTGGTGCGATGGACTGACCGTATATGTGAAAATGGTATATTAAGTGGGTTCCACACCTGAGATGGAAATTCCGCAGGTGCGGTGCCGCAGAAGTGGGAATATGATCGCATATACGATTTTTGCTGGGCAGAAAACCCCAGCTCGGGGTTTTTTCTTCATTTTGCGATTTTGGGCTTGAGGAACTCGGGAGAGAGGCGATATTTTGAGGGATTTGAAGGAGCAACGTCGGGGTAAGTGATTCTAACCTATAATGGTTTAAATTTCATGAATCTATGGTCTTATTCATCATTTAATTGAGAAGTTGAGCAACAAATTTGGGAATTTAGGGCTTGAAAATTGGAGAGAGGATTTTGAATGACCATTTTAGGTCGGATTTTGATGAATTTTGTGTGTAAAGACTCGTGAGCGAAAGGAATTTCTAGTTTTGTGATTTTTGTCAGATTCCGAGACGTGGGCCCAGGGGCCAGGTTTGAGTGAATTTCAGGATTTTGGTATAATTTGATAATTTTTCGTATGGAATTGGCTCATTGGCCTATATTAATTGCATTGTATTGCTCGGGACGTTTAGAGACCGATTCCAGAGACAACGGCGTCGCGGAGTAGGTATTTGACCAGTTTTAGGTAAGTAATGATTGTAAATCTTGTCCTGAGGGTATAAAACCCTGGATTTCACATCGTTTCACTATTATGAGGTGACGTGCATGCTAGGTGATGAGCGCGTGGGCGCGAAACATTGGGATTGTGACTTGGTCTGTCCCGTGGGAACTATAAAGTTGCGTATTTGATTGAAAACTATTTGATACTATTGTGTTTTAGAAAGAACTACTATAAATTGGGCTAAACTACATATTTGGGCCTTGTGCCAAAGCTGTTTGGACCTTAGAGGTCTTTTCTTATTATCCTCTCACTCTTTTTGATTTAAGATCTAAACTAAGTCATATTGTGTTTACTGATTTCATAACTCAGTCTTTATTACACCATTTTGATGCATAAAAATGATATTTTTGGGTTGAGCACCATGTTTTTACTAATAGCCCGAGTGGCTTGAGAGGTTTATGACTGAGTGAGGCCGATGGCCTATGTTGTGAGGATATTATGGGATTGGGCTGCGTGGCGCAACATGATGTTATGGATTTATGAATATGAGAGGCCGAGGGTTCGATTGATTTATGCCACAAGGTGTCTTGTTATAGCGCTTGGGCTGTAAGAGCCCATCCGGGGTCTGTACACCCCCAGTGAGCGCAGGTACCCTGAGTGAGTGATATGATGATTTTCCTGAGGGGATGTTCTTGATTCATGTTGTGCTCGAGGGGCAATTTATGACTGACTGTAAGGTTTGCCCGAGGGGCTGATTCTGAGTGCTGTTATGCCCGAGGCGCGGTTTATGATTCATATTTGCCCGAGGGGCTATTTATGACTTTCATCACTTTTACATAAATGGCATTTAACCTTTGTTGGAAACTATTGAAAAATATCTTTAAATTATTTTTACCAAAATTGGGTTTAAAACGAGATGATTTGACTCATATACTGATTTGAAAGCATGTTGTACTTACTGAGATTTCATGATGTGGATTTTATGTGTTTCTTACTGCTCAGTCTTTATTTACCTTTATCACTTACTGATTTAGCGTACTCACATTACTCCCTGCACCTTGTGTGCAGATTTAGGGATTGCTAGACGTGCCAGTGATTGTTGATTTTCATCCGACGCGGATGCGTGGAGGTAGAAGGTAGCTGCATGGCGATCACAGCCATTCTCTTCTCCCTCCTATCTTCCTTTAGCTGTTATTAGTAGTTTTTCCCAGACTGTATTAGTCTTAGCATTTTCAAACAGTTTTTAGTAGATGCTCATGACTTGTGACACCCTGATGCCGGGCTTTTATTTTCTCACTATGTTATTCAGACTTATATTTTTAACGTTGTGTTGATTAATGGCTTAAAGAAAATCTTTACTTTGAAATATCTGGTTGTTTTGTTGGAAGAGTCGGCTTTCCTAGTTCAACGTTAGGCGCCATCACGACCTGGTAAAATTGGGTCGTGACAAGTTGGTATCTGAGCCTAGGTTACATAGGTCTCACGAGTCATGAGCGGGTTTAGTAGAGTCTTGCGGATCAGTACGGAGATGTCTGTACTTATCTTTGAGAGGCTACGGAACCTTAGGAAAAAATCTCACATTCTTGAATTCTTGTCGTGCGAACCCATTAATTCAGCCAGAAGCTTAACCTTTGAATTTCTTCCATGCATTCGTATGCGCACGTGAGTGCTCGGTATAAGTTTTGCATCGATGTCTTGTGATTCCCATGGATGAGGTGCGAGGTGTGATTTTAGTATGTTGATGAGAGGACAGTCTGGAGGACTTGAGGCCGGGTTTTGTCTGTGGCTTGAGTACTGAGATTTCGATTATGTGAGCATGTGCATTTGGGACTTATATGTCCGTTTTTGTCCTTATTGGTGGGATTTTGTGACTGGATGACTATGTGGAGAGTATGATTGATTGAATGTGACAAAAAGAGTTTACTGGAGATGTAGCAAGAACTATTGGGTGTTTGACTTCTGTCTTGAGTTGATGTATGACCTCGAGTTGTGGGTACATTAAAGGACCTCTCATGTAGTTTAGTTGTGGAGTGAAATAGATCTTCATGTTGTGTTATGAGTTCTTAATAATGTCTATTAGGCTGACCAATGCCCCAGTAGCATTCATACATTTGATGAACAGTGTACTCCAGCCATATTTGGACTAATTCGTTATTGTTATCATAGATGACATCTTGGTGTACTCTCATAGCTGGGAGGGTATTCAGGTGGATCCGAAGAAGATAGAGCCGGTGTAGAGTTGGCCTAGACCGTCCTCATCCATGATGATTAGGAGCTTTCTTGGTTTGGCAGGTTACTACTGTCACCTTGTGTTGGGATTTTCATCTATTTCTTTGCCCTTGATCAAATTGACCTGAAAAGGGGTGCTCTATTCGGGTGGTCGGGTGAGTGTGATGAGAGCTTTCAGAAGCTCAAGACTGCTTTGACCACAGCTCCACTGTTAGTTCTGTCATCAGCTTCGGGTTCTTATACTGCGTATTGTGGTTCCTCGAGGGTAGGCATTGGTTGTGTTTCAATGCAGGAAGATAAAGTGATTGTGTAATAGAGATGATTTTGGAAGGGTATAGAGTGATATCAGTTTGAGGCTAAGCAGGCAGTGTTATCTCCTGCGGGGTGCCCTGAGGTTGTGTGATCCTTATATTGTTTTATAGCAAGTTATCTTTTACCAGTAAATGATATATGTTGCAATTTGAGTTTAGATCGCTTGTGGAAGTTGGCATGACTATTATAATGGTAAATGCAAGATTTGTAGATGATTTGAGATATTAAATGGTTTGTGTTATGTAAGCTTATGGAGGATTTAGTTGAATCTTACTGCGGTATTATGGCTGTAATGGAGTATGGACATTGTGAATCATTGTGTGTTTTGACCCATGGCTTTGAACCAAGTAGGGGAGTCTGTTATCGACGAGTTTATTGCACGATTTTGTGTTGTATTAGTTTCAGTTGGGTATGCAAGTGGGTCAGAGTTGCGAATGTTGAGAGTAAGGGTGACTCGAGCAAGGGAATTTCTTGATACAGGTTGTACTTCGCTCTATGGGTATTTGGGGTTCATGAAATAATTGAGTGGCTAGTTGTGGAGGACGTAGTGTGCGTGGAGTAGAAGATTGCTTGGTTGCTTAAAAGTGTGGATTACTTCCTGGGGTGTTGGTGTGCAAATGGGGTACAGGTCGTAGGGTCTGTTTGATTAGTTTAATTAAGATTTGAGTAGAGTGGATGACTCTCGAGAATGGTTCTGATGGATTCAAGGTTTATATGTAACAATTGGGATTCGTCAGGATGTGTATTTGGCTAGGAACTGAGATTTACATTGGAAGGCGTCAAGATTTGTGGTGTTTCTAAATCATCGTTGATTCTACATTTTGGTATCACGAAAGGGAAGGAATAGCCTAAATTCATAGAAAGTCTCTTCCGAGTAAGTATTTGAGTTATGGTACTTTCGGAGTGCTTAAACATACATCGGCTTATGAGCCTTAGGGCAGTTTGGTTTTCTGCTAGGGTCTCGCGTGATGAGTTTTGGTTTAGGATTTGGTACTATGGCAAGGAGAAGGATTAATTCGAAGGTAGTTCAGAAGGAACTAAGAAGAATAGAATAGCTTGGTAGTAGATTGGATCGGCCGGGTAATGAGTAAGATCGGTTCTTTTGGTGCTTATGATGTCGTAAGGTTCTACATGTGATTCGTGGAAAGGCTCTTAGGTTTTGGCGACCTGCATAGCTTGGTTGAGTTAGAGGGATTCAGTCCTGACGGTTTGGTTAAGTGCAAATGGATTTTGGAGAGTTCTTGATGGTCTCTACCATGGTTTGAGATGTATATTTCCTACTGGTGCGTGGGGCATGTGGCATATTTTAATATTCTCCAGAATAGAATCAAATGGAAAGTTCTTAGCTAATTGAGTATGTAATTGCTTGCGACTGTGGATTTTTAGATCTGTCATATCTTTTGTATGGTGGTGTAATGGGTGCGATGTGATATGTTGTATTGAGATTTGCAGGTCAAGGTCACGATGCGATTTTGAAAGGAAGGTTCTGAGTTCTAGGCAGCATGGACGATCTCGAATGACCAGATAGATGATATTACTTCTAGATATGGCTTGATGAAGGTGTAAGTTTCAGAAGAGGCATTGTGTTTTGATTCATGGATACTTCTTTGGTATGGCGGCACCCCCTAGTTTGTCGGCTGCGGACATTCAGAATTTTCTTTATAACACATATGGATTATAGGGGTGTCCCTCATGGTATGAGCGTGTATGGGGGAAGTATTAGACATTCAGGCAGCGAAGTTGAGATCAGATATGGTGATTCGTGTGCTCTATGGATTTGGAGACGGGGAACTCTAATTAGAAGATGATTTCATAGTGTGGGTTGTGATTCAGTCATTGTGGACCTTTGGAGGGTTGTTTGTCTATTGCGAATGACTGGATTGATTTGGGGTTCATTAGTAGGCCCAATTGGGATAGGTGTTTTACACCGAGTCGGATTGGTTGGCTCTGTAGTGCTATTGTTGAGGGATGTTCCATTGAGTTGTTGTTGGGCTTACTTGTGTTCTAGAATGATTTATGAGATACTCTTACATGCTATGAGGGGTTGTAATTCGTTGGCTTTAGGCACACATGGTGCGGTTCTATTGTGGTCTTATAGTGGGATTTGAGTGAGATGAGTAATTGGGTATTGTAGGATTGAGGCACATTGGTTATGTTCTTTCGTGTTCCGTGTGGCATTGTATCATCTGATTCTCTGTGGTTATGGTAATGCACTTTGAGTACATGATGTCAAATTTCGCGTGGTTATTGATTTTGAGCAAGGCGGAGCGAGGTGTATATATATATATATACCACTTGTTGATCCGATGAATGGTTATGGGTTTTTGCGTGTTTCTTTCATTAATGGCAGTATATGGAGAGGTTAGAACGAGTCTCTATTTGATAATAGGTTTATTACCGGAATTGGGTTGTTCTGAGAAGCCACTGTGATTATAATTTTTGCTACAGAGTGTTTGAATTATGTGGGATATCATGTGATTTCATATTGAGTTATGGCTTTGGTTGGATACAGCTTGTTTGGACTTATACAATGTGTAGATAGGAGAATCTGATCTTATAGAAAATTTCGGATGTGGAAATTTGGATTCTAAGGCTTGGGTTAGGTTGGATGAAGAATTTTCTTTTGCTATGCTGTGTTATCAAACCTATATAGGATAGGGTGACGTGCAATCACCCAGGGTATGTGCGTGGTAAGGTTATTAGGCATTTTGATGGCTTTTGGAACAACTCTGAGCACGTTCGAGGATGAACGTATGTTTAAGTGGGGAGGATGTAACGACCCGGCCGGTTGTTTTGAGAGTTATAGCCCTGTTTCCCCCATTTTTGCTTCTTTATGTTTTGTTCAGTTGTAGTTTGTTGTATTGGGTTGGTTGGTTCAGGTCCGGAGTGGTTGTGGAGTGGAATAAGACACATAGTGTCTTATTTAGAAGCTTAAGTTGGAAAAGCCAACCGGATGTTGACTTATGTGTAGAAGATCTCGGATGTGAATTTTGATTGTTCAATTAGCTCTGTTAGGTGATTTTTGACTTATTAGCATGTTCGGAATGTAATTTGGAGGTCCGTGGTAGAATGAGGCTTGAATTGGCGAAATTGGGTATTTGGCTTTTTCTGGCCGGCAGTGGAAATCTTGATATCGGGGTCGGAATGAAATTCCATAAATTGGAGTAGGTCCCTAGTGTCATTTGTGATGTGTGTGCAAAAGTTTAGGACATTCGGAGGTGATCTGGTGGGTTTCGGAATCGTTTGTGGAATTTGGAATTTTGGAAATCCTTAGGCTTGAATCCGGGAGTATTTGGGTGTTGACTAAGTTTGTAGGTTGGCATATGACATGTTGGTATTATTGGTTGAGGTCCCGATGGCCTCGAGTATGTTTCAGATGGGTGGAGGATGGGTTTTTGGTGTTTAGGGATGCTGGTGTGATTTATGATGGGGTTTCCGCACCTGTTGAAGGGGAGCCGTAGGTGCGAGGCCACATGTGCGAATTGGGAGCTGCAGATGCGGACGATGTGAATTTTGATCTTCTCCACAGAAGCGGAAGATGAGTCGTAGGTGCGCACCGCATGTGCGATGTACTGAATGCAGATGCGGAAATTGTATATTAAGTGGGTTCCACACGTGCGATGGAAATCCCGCAAGTGCGCTGCCGCAGAAGCGGGAATATGACCGAATCTGTGGTTTTTGCTGGGCAGAAAACCCTAGCTCGGGGTTTGTTCTTCATTTTGCGAATTTGGGCTTGAGGAACTCAGGAGAGAGGCGATGTTTTGAGGGATTTGAAGGAGCAACGTCCGGGTAAGTGATTCTAACCTATAATGGTTTAAATTTCATGAATCTATGGTTTTATTCATAGTTTTAATTGAGAAGTTCAGCTAGAAATTTGGGAATTTAGGGCTTGAAAATTGGAGAGCGGATTTTGAGGATTTGAGTGACCATTTGAGGGAGGATTGTGATGAATTTTGTATGTATAGACTCGTGAGTGAAAGGAGTTTCTAGTTTTGTGATTTTTGTCGGATTCCGATATGTGGTTACCGGGGGCCCGGGTTGGGGTGAATTTCAGGATTTTGGTATGATTTGATAATTTTTCGCATGGAATTGGCTCATTGTCCTATATTGATTGCATTGTATTGATTTTGGCCAGACTTGGGAGGTTTGGAGGTCGATTCCAGAGGCAAGGGCGCCACGGAGTAGGGATTTGACCGGTTTTAGGTAAGTAATAATTATAAATCTTGTCCTGAGGGTATAAAATCCTGGATTTTGACATCGTTTCACTATTGTGAGGTGACAATCATGCTAGGTGACGAGCGTGTGGGCGTGCACCGTTGGGATTGTGACTTGGTCCATACCGTGGCAACTATAAAGTTATGTATTGATTGAAAACTATTTGATACTATTTTGTTTAGAAAGAACTACTATCAATTGGGCTAAACGCCATATTTCGGCCTTGTGCCAAAGCTATTTGGACCTTAGAGGTATTTTCTTATTATCCTCTCACTGTTTTTGATTTAAGATCTATACTCGGTGATGTTGTGTTTACTGATTTCATAACTCAGTCTTTATTACTCCGTTTTGATGCATAAAATGATATTTTTGGGCTGAGCACCCTATTTTACTCATAGCCCGAGTGGCTTGAGAGGTTTCTGACTGAGTTAGGCCGAGGGCCTATGTTGTGAGGATATTATGGGATCGGGCTGCGAGCCGCAACATGATGTTACTGATTTCTGATTATGAGAGGCCGAGGGCCCAATTGATTTCTGCCACGAGGTGACTTGTTATAGCGCTTGAGATGTAGGAGCCTTTCCGGAGTCTGTACACCCCCAGTGAGCGCGGGTACCCTGAGTGAGTGATATGATGCTTTGTCCGAGGGAGTGTTTTTGATTCATGTTGTGCCCGAAGGGCTGTTTATGAGTGACTATGAGGTTTGCCCGAGGGACTGATTCTAAGTGAGGTTATGCCTGAGGAGCGGTTCTATAAATTGCATTAAATCTTTGTTGAAAACTATTAAAAATAGCTTTAAATGATTTTTACCGTAATTGGGTTTAAAACGAGATGATTTGACTCATATACTAATTTGAAAGCATGTTGTACTTACTGATATTTCACGACGTGGATTTTATGTGTTTCTTACTGCTTAGTCTTTATTTACCTTTATTACTTACTTAGTTGGCGTACTCACATTACTCCATGCACCTTGTGTGCAGATCCAAGGGTTGCTGGACGTGCCAGCGATTGTTGATTTTCATCCGACGCGGATTCGTGGAGTTAACAAGGTGGCTGCATGATGATCGCAGCCCTGGTCTTCTCCCTCCTATCTTCCTTTAGTTGTTATTAGTAGTTTTTGCCAGACTATATTAGTCTTAGCATTTTCAGACAATTTTTAGTAGATGCTCATGACTTGTGACACCCCGATGTCAGGCTTTTCTTTCCACTCTATGTTATTTAGACTTATATTATAACGTTGTGTTGATTAATGGCTTAAAGCAAATCTTTACTTTGAAACATCTTGTTGTTTTGCTGGACGGGTTGGCTTGCATAGTTCCATGTTAGGCGCTATCACGACCTAGTAGAATTGGGTCATGACAGGAACCCAGTTAATGAAGGTTAATAGTATTTACAATTCAGGCAGCGTAATATAAGCTTTTTGAGTTACATTCAACAGTAACAGAGGTATGTACGATTGGATACGTCGATCTTAGTTATGTCTTATGGGAGCTAATAGATATGGTTCAAGAGAAGGACGAGATATTAGGATCAGGCTGGGGTTAGAGTGACCCAAAATGGCAGATGAACTGTTTGTATTAGTTTACCTTTCTGAAGGATATTACAAATGTGCTAATAGATCTCCTTGTGAGATACCCAGATGGTGCACTTTAAAATAGTACAGCTAGATATGAGTACCACAAAGATGGGCACTGGAAGCCTAGAAAGGATAAATATTATCTTAGTATGGCTCTCGTCCTTAGTAGAGAGATAATGCTAGACAACCCGAAGAGCCAGTGGATGGAGCAAAAGGGAGCCAAAAGCAAAAGAATATCTTGTTGAAGTTTTTAGAATAAAGTGATAGACAGAAATGTTAGCAGGAAATATGAAAAGATCTAATGAAGCATTAAGAGTAAGATGTGATACATGGATGACAACAGTAGGTCAAAAGATGATAATATTACACAGTTTATAGTCAAGTGAAGGAAAGGACGAGAAGTGATAGGCCTTGAGACAACAAAAGAGTATATACCATAAAGTCATATCCTCACTTCGAGAAATAAGTTCGTGACTGCAACGCAACTACCAGAAGGAAAAGTTAGACCTCAGAATAATAGAAATCAGTACGGGCTGATGAACAAGACAAACTAAACGTGAACTAGGGACGAGAGTGATGGGATAATAGTTGGCATCATGAGAGTTTCAGATTTCGTTCCGGTGATAATAGAATGGACAACATAAGAAGATTCATGAGAAATTCAGAGAATGGTTATTCAGGAAGGTGCTTCCTTAAAGCAAGCAATGCGAGCAAAGTTAAGCTTAAGGGACTATGTGTGCTAGTTACACTAAGTGCCACCCGCGCGAGTAAAGAATTTCCTTATCCTTAAAGAAGGATTACCGCAAGGCAAGTAAGGTTCATCGATAGTGTGAGAAGACGCCAATGATGAAGAGATAAAGCATCTATAGGTAGATCCGTATTGGTAAAAAAAAGCTTCACACGTGTAATAAATCTTGATGACTCAGCAGTCTACGTGGAGAAATGAAGACACGACAGATGAACGAGACTTTATGAAGAGGTATGAGGTAAAGAGCCACGGAAAATCACACCCTGGGGTTAATTAGCTAGGGAAGTCTCAACCTGATTGAGAAGATGAAGAGACACGGTCAAAATGTATCTGGGCGGAACAAAGGGAAGATTCAGAGATCTTCAAATAGTGATCCACACGTTACACAACATTCACGCAACAGTTACGGTTACTCATTGTAATGTTGCATTAATGTCATAATTAGTCATTAATGCTCAATCACTAAAAAGGGCAGACGTTATATTAGGAAATTCCCTATATAAGGGAGTAATATATAACCTGTAAGGGACATCCGAACTACTATTGCAATACACTTTACTTTACGTGCTCATTGATTTTTCCTTATTTAATTACGTACAATAATCAGTCTTGCCTTGGTTATCAGAAACCCGTGTTCATGCTAAAAATAGCTTTGGTCAAAGGATCTTATTCTTTGGTTAAACAAATTGGTTTCGTTACCGAGAAACTGATAATCTTTGTTTGCTTTTCAAGCGATATGCTCTGAACTATGTTGAGCTCCAACGACAACAACCAGCACAGGAATGGAACCCCAGTTCCATCACCTCCAGGAACCCCACGTGGTTCAACGGAACAATCCCCAGAAATATCCAATAACAACAACGATAATAATGATCAAACGGTAGAACAAGATCGGGTAAAGCAAATGATTGCAGAGTATGTGAGCTAGGCTTTGCAAGAATTTGTGAGGGGATTACCAGCAGCATCACCTGCACCACTGACACCACCCCCCAATAATACCATCACCGTGGAAAATCCTCAGTCTGGGTTGGAAAACTCATGAAGGGGAGATACTCCTAATGAATCTCTCGAAGCGAGACCAGGTATGTCTAATAACTCCGAATTACAGACTTTATTACTAACTTTGTAGAAACAGGTGAAGGAATAAAACGATCAAATCGAACAAATTCCTGGTGTACCACCGGTTATCAAAGGCATTGACGTTGATAGATATTCTCAACAACCTTGGAAACCAAGCGCAGCACCCGTACCTATTCCCGAGAAGTTTAAAATGTCTGACGTTCCTAAGTATGACAGGACAACCGACCCACGCGACCATGTAACTGCTTTTACCACCCGATTGAAGGGCAATGACTTAAGAAAACAAGAAATTGAGTAAGTCCTAGTTAAAAAGTTTGGAGAAACACTTAACAAAGGGGCTCTAACCTGGTATTCTCTTCTCCCTGAAAACTCTATTGATTCTTTTACTGAGCTTGCATATTCTTTCATAAAGGCACACTCCGGTGCACAAAAAGTCGAGAAAAGGATGGAGGACATCTGTAAAAGAAAGTAAGGAGACACGAAACTACTTCGTGAATTTGTAGAAAGGTTTCAACGAGAAAGAATGCTACTACCAAGGGTGCCTGATAATTGGGCAGCCATTGCATTTGCAAGCAATTTAAATGACAAAAGTTCTGAAGCCACGAGAAGACTCAAGGAAATCTTGAGAGAATTCCCATCTACGACATGGAATGATGTCTATAATAGGTACAACACTAAACTTCGAATAGAATAATATACCATTGCTCATTCTAAAGATGAATATTGTATCGGTTCCAGACGTTCCGAATCCAACAGAAGGTCATGTAAAAACAGGTACGGTCCTTATAGGGGACCTTCGAGATGAGAAACTCATCCCAGGTTTGAAAACACTCGGTCAGAGTATAGACCACCAAGCAGAGATGCGGGCTCATCCTCATCAAGATCCAGAAAGGATCGGGATAAACGAACTATAGGTAATGCATGAATTGCGGATCACACCCTCAGTGTAAGTACTTCTGAACTAATTTTAGTATTAAGAAATATGGGTGATAAGGTTCGATGGCCCAAAGAAATAAGGTCAAACCTGAATAACAGTAACACAGATTTCTGGTGTGAATTCCATAATGATCATGGAAACAGAACTGCAGATTGCAAATTTTTGCAAGGCGAGGTAGAACAATTATTGAAACAGGGCTATTTAATAGAATTATTTAGTGAAAAAGGTAAACAGGCATACATGAAGAACATGCAGGAGCCCCCAAAACCTCCATCTCCTAAACGAACTGTCAACGTGATACGCGAAGGTGAAGAAGTGAACGAAGTGGTCTGCAAAGCGGCCACGAAGTTCACAATTACACACGGAAAGTGGGTTCGTGAAAATCTAGAAGCAGACGATATAACCTTCGATGATGCAGATATCGGCGGATTAATGCATCACAACGATGCTCTGGTAATATCCTTACTTATTCATGACACTAACGTAAAAAGAGTGTTGATTGATCCGGGTAGTTCATTCAATATCATTTTGCTAAGAGTCGTGGAAGAAATGCTATTGGGGAATCAAGTAATCCCAAAGGCACGAGCCATATCTGGGTTTGATAACTCTACGGTTATAACAAAAGGGGAAATTGAACTTAGCACTTATGCCGAGGGAGTAATAAAAAATACCAGGTTCCAAGTCATCGATACTGTCATGGCTTATAACATAATCATGGGAAGGCCATGGATCCACGACATGAAAGCAATACCATCCACCTTGCATCAAGTAATTAAATTCCCCTCAGAATAGGGGATTTAGCAAATTAGAGGCGATCAGCAAACCGCGAGAAATATAAATTCCATGGTACACTACATCAAAAACGTAAAGGAGGAAGAATCAAAAGATAAGGGAATCTCCTAATCAGGTAACACCGCCCTAACAGGTATGGAAGAAATTACTGCCCAAATAGGTACGGAAGGTATTATTGCTGAAACATGTACGAAAGAAGATACCCACGAGAAGGTGAATCAAGTCACCACGGAAGATGCATTGGATCACACAGATGTAGATTCCAGACAGGACGTCATTCATGAACCGGAGGAAGGCGAGCACATCAAAACAACTACGGAAGAGGTCGAAGTTGTTCCATTGTTTGAACAAAAATCTGAACAGAAAATGTATATATGCACGAGGCTTAGCCCCGGTCGAAAAGAAGAAAAGGAAGCAAGGACTATTCAAGAACTAAGTGATTGACAAAGAGGTTCAAAAACTCTTGAAAATTGTTTTGATACAAGACGTAACGTACTCTAAATGGCTAGCTAACACTGTGCTAGTACCTAAAATGAATGGCAAATGGAGAGTATGCGTAGATTATACTGACTTAAATAAAGAATGCCCCAAAGATTCATTCCCATTACCACATATAGATCAGATGATTGATGTCACCGCTAGATGCGTATTCTGGTTATAATCAGATTAAAATGGATCCCTCAGACGAGGAAAAAACCTCCTTTATTACAAACATGGGGACTTATTGTTATAAAGTCATGCCTTTTGGCTTAAAACGATGGAGCCACCTATCAAAGGCTAGTGACCAAGATGTTCCAGGAACATCTGGGAAAAACGGTGGACGTTTACATCGATGACATGCTGGTAAAATCAACACGGGCGGAAGACCATTTCCAGCACCTCTCTATTACCTTTGACATTTTACGCAGGTATAATATGAAGCTGAATCCAGAAAAATACTCTTTTGGTGTAGATATTGGTAAATTCTTGGGTTTTCTTGTTTCGAACAAGGAAATAGAGGTAAATCCTGATCAAATTAAAGCTATAGAAGAAATATGTGATATAAATATAAACAAAAAATAAGTTCAAAGACTAACGGGAAGAATTGCAGTTCTCAAAAAGCAAAATCGGTTCGAATGGATTGAAGAATGTCAACATGCTCTCAAAGACCTAAAGGCTTATCTATCAAAACCTCTATTGCTATCAAAGCCAAAGGAGGGGGAGAGGATGTACGTCTACCTTGCCATCTCGGAAATTGCTGTAAGTACAGTATTGGTAAGGGAGAATAAAGGTAAAAAATCTCTTATTTATTATGTAAGCAAGACATTACTAGATGCTGAAACTAGATATCCACATCTAGAAAAGTTATCCTTAGCTCTAATCATGGCATCTAGAAAATTAAGGCCATACTTTCAATGTCATCCAATCATAGTTGTGACCTCGTATCCATTAAGAAACATACTGCATAAAAAAGAACTATCAGGAAGATTAGCCAAGTGGGCCATAGAATTAAGTGAGCATGAAATAATATATCAGCATAGGATTGCAATCAAGTCTCAGATCTTAGCTGATTTTGTCGTTGACTTTAGTAATAGCATTGTCCCTGAAGTGGAAAAAGAGTTACAACTCTTTAACGGTGCTAATTCAGGTCTATGGACCCTATTTACTGATGGTTCTTCCAATATAAAAGGTGTCAGCTTAGGCATAGCCTTAATATCACCCACGAGTGAAAAGAAACGACAAGCTATAAAATTTTATCCTATAACTAACAATGAAGCAGAGTACGAAGCTGTCATTGCAGGACTAGAGCTCGCACGAGAACTTTCAATCGAGCAAATCTTAATCAAAAGCGACTACCAACTGGTAGTAAATCAAATGCAGGGGACTTACATCGCTCGAGAGACTCGGATGCAACAATATCTGAAAAAGGCACGAGAGCTCGTGAGACAATTCAAAACATGGAAGGTAATACAAATACCTAGAGAGGAAAATGCAGAAGCAGATGCATTAGCTAACCTCGCAGCAGTCACGGAAGTAACAAACAAAGACAACGCAATTGTCGTTCATCTATTCCATTCAGCGATCGACCAGGACAGAAATGAGGTGACTTTCAACAATTTAACCTGGGATTGGAGAAATGAAATCTTAAATTTTTTGCAGAATGATCCGCAAAGCTGCACGGTACTGCCTCATTCGCAACTCATTATATCGCAAGATGTTCGGAGGCCCCCTAGCAATATGCCTTGGACCTAACCAAACAGAGTTTGTGATTAAAGAAGTCCACGAAGGACACTGTGGAAATCACTCAGGGGCGAGATCCTTGGTAAAAACCCTAAGCAGAGCTAGATACTTTGCCTAAGATGGAAGAAGCGGCCGAGAACTTCGTATCTAAATGCGACAGATGCCAAAGGTTTGCCAATAACATGCATCGACCAGCGGAATTATTGCATCCAATAATATCCCCAAGGCCCTTCATGAAATGGGTTATGGATAAAGTGGGACCTCTTCCCAACACTAAAGGACATGTACTGTTTTTACTTGTGCTACCCGACTATTTTACAAAATGGGTAGAGGCAGAAGCATTCAAACAGGTTCGAGAAAAGGAAGTTAAAATCTTCTTATGGCGAAACATAATATGCCGCTTTGGGATACCAAAGGAGATCGTGTGTGATAATGGCCCACAATTCATAGGCTCGCAAATCACAGAANAATCACTTTAACGCCATACCACCCCGTGGATAATGGTCAAGCTGAGTCAACTAATAAAGTCATCATCAATAATCTAAAGAAGCGGCTAGATAAAGCCAAAGGAAATTGGCCTGATGAGTTACCAGCGGTACTATGGGCATACATAACAACTTCAAAAACAGCCACGGGAGAAACTCCGTTCGCACTTGTCTATGGCTCAGAATCCTTAATTCCTGTGGAGATTGGCAAACCAAGAATAGGGTTTACAACAGCCACGGAGGAAGGAAACGACGAAGAATTGAAGACCAATCTGGACCTGCTTGAACCACGGAGAGAAGCAACACTAATACGGATGGCAGCTCAAAAACAAATCATAGATTGTTATTACAACCGTAAAGCTCATCTCAGATATTTCAAGATTGGGGACTTCGTCCTAAAAAAAAGTCTTTCAATCAACGAAAGAAGCAGGCGCAGGAAAGCTAAGTCCAAACTGGGAAGGACCTTACAAAGTCCGAGGTATAACTGGGAAGGGCGCCTACGAGCTGGAAGCTATGGACGGCAGAATCCTACTAACAAGTTGGAATGCCATCCACTCTAAGAAGTACTACTTCTAAGGAAAAGAAGTACCCCCGATCAGGTATCAGACGTTTGATTTTATTTTGAACATTTAAAATTTTACTAACCTTTTTAGATTATAGGCATAAAGCTAACCCATCACCATATGATGATATTAGACCTGCAAAGACGCGGGGAAGTAACCGAATTCCCGGTCTAGGGTTACACTTTCTGATGGACGTTTTAAAGGGTTAAGCACTCATCATCTAAGAAATATATACCTTCGAGTCCCATATGTTTTTAATTTTCAAGAAAAGGACCACAAAGAAGTAATAGTCAAGTGCTCGAGATTTCATTCTTCAAAGCTCAAACACTTGGGGGATTATACAGTGTGGAAGGCAAAGACGAAGCAAAAAAGACTATCAAAAAGTCAAAGCTCGAGCCTGAAAATCCATCTACCCAACAAGTCAAGTGATACGAGCAAAATGGAACGAGCCAAAGACTCAAACACAAAGCCTAATCCAAAAAACCTTCGAACATGTTCAACTTAAAAGGCAAAATGTTAGCTACTAGGAAGAAATGCACATCTTTGTACTTATTTAAAAGAAAGACTGTTGTAACCAAAAACAGTTATGGATAAAAGATCATCATCATTGTACTCATTCAAAACTGTTGTAACTAAAAACGGTTACGAAATCTTTGTACTCATATAGAAAACGGTTATCAAATAAAGCAGTTATAGATGAAAGATCAAAATCCTTGTACTTGCTCAAAAAACTGTTATAAAATAAAACAGTTACGGATGTAAGAGCATTTTCCCTCATGCTTATTGAAAACTGTTGTCAACAAAAACAGTTACGGGTGAAAACCCCAATGTAAATAAAAACTGTTATGAACGAAAAACAGTTGCTCTCTTGTATTAACTCGAAAAAACTGTTACATACGAAAAACAATTACAAAATACTAATTTATATCAAATATGTTAAAAGAAAACAGTTGCAACATGAGTTTTAGACAATAATCAAACACATGTAAAATTTTGTGAAAGTTCAAACAAAAAACTTTCCTCAGAAACATTCTTAAACATGTGAAAAATCCTATCACTCTATTGCATTATTACACCTTTATGAAGTTGAGACGTCTTCTTCATTAAGTGTCGATCAAAAAGGTCCCTCTTTCATAAATTATGCCTACTACAAAAGGCACACATTTTATATGACACCGTGCCTATTACGAAAAGGTGCGAGTAATCTAAAGCATTCTATATGCATACTCAGAGGTAAAACTAAAACCTCAAAAAATAAAGCATGCAAAAGACTTAAAGAGTGAAACAGAAACTCAACGGAGAACAAAAGTCATACTTGCATTTATATATTAAAACGGCTAAGTAAAAACTAAGTATTTACTTATACTTAGCCGTATAGAGTTTTTTATACATTAAGGTGCCCCTAAGTTGTCATTTGGTGACTTTAAGAGATCAAAATTTACCCCCGATGGGACTGGGGGTAACCACCAATTGAGACAAAGAAAGAAAAAATAAAAGGGAGGAACCACCTTCTTAAACTTCATCAGGAGAGGGGTTGACTTCACTGGCAGAAGGAGCAGGAGCGGCTTGGGATGAAGAGACTTGAGCAGCAGGAGCCTCACCTTCAGGTGAAGAGAGATTCTGACCTTGTTGAGCCTTCTCAATGGAATCCTTGATTTTTGCAATTTCAGCATTAAGGTCGAAACCATCTCGGCTCATTTCAGTCAATGTGTCGAGGCGAGAGTTCATATACGCCCAACTAACATCGACAACTGCCCTATCTTCAAGAGCTTCGTAATCTTTCTCCCATAGCATAACTTCCGCTCTTAGTTCATCCCACTCAGTCACATCAACATCATTAGAGGCCCTTAAAGGAGCGAAAGACCTTTCCAGGAATTGAACTTTCTCCAAAGAGTTGCAGAGATCCTCCTGGGTCTGAGTAAGAGATTGCACAAGTTCGCCCGAATATTCCACCTTTTGGTCTAGTAAGGCCTTCAAACTCCTGACCTCTTCAGAGGCACGCGACAGCTGCTCCGCGAGTGAGGACTCTAGGACGCTCTTATCCTTGCATGCCTGATCAGAGGATGCCTTCTCCACGGCCAGCTCTTCCGTCATGACCCTCACTTGCTGCTCCAAGGTACATTTTTCTTCTTCTACGGCTTCTATGTCGAGCATTAAGCTTTCATACTGTTCTTTCCAGTTACCTGCTTCAGCATGCCACTCCTTTACTTCCTGCTCCGTATGAGAAATCCTTTTCATAAGCTTCATTCTTATAATATTGATCTACAAAAGGAAATCAATTAGATATGATAAGTACGCCAACAAGAATGAATGAAAGAAAATACATTCTACCTTTAAAGAAGTATGCACGATCTCATTAGCCCATGTAAGGGAACTGTGGCTATCCAGCTTAGCTCTCTCTGTCGGACCTATCAACGGTTTCAACCACACATCAGGCTGGCCAGACTTTTTAAAGAGGATACCCTCCGCCGGAACTTCTATCATCACCTGCCTCATCTCCCTTCTGGAAGACCCTACTTCAGAAAAAGAAGGCGCGGAAGCAGGTAAAGATGCATTAGCCACGGGCAAGGAAGTCTGAGGAGATGAAAAAGCCATGGGAGAGAGAGCAAGAACAGGAGCAGGAATAGACATGGGGGCAGGAGAAATAACTGGAACAGTGGAGGGGAGTCCTCTAAGAGAAGGAAAGAAAACAACCAGGGGAGCTTCATCAGCAACAGGACCAAAGCCTTCCCGGAATAAATGATCAACAGAATCACGCACGGGAAAGGGAGAAGCATCCTCAAGGGCAGAAAATTCAACTTCAGGTACGGAAGGATCAATAACAGGTGTTCACTCGTCGTTTCAGACCACCTTCCTTCTACGTGACCTATGGATTAAAGAGCCCTCTTCTTCCTCCTCTTCTTCCGAGGTCCTTGACCCACCTGCTTTTCTCTTTGAAGAAGAAGAGACTGAAATGATATCTTGGGCCTGAGCCAGGGATAACTTGGGAACATACGCGGATGCAGAAACTCCACGAGCAGGAAACCCTGTCAAAAGAAAAGGATTAAATAATGCTCAAAGGAAGAAACAAGTACAAACAAAAACTTTACTTACCATGAGTCTTAACTCTCAAACCAAACCTCTCAGAGAGGTACTCCCATGAACGTTCTTACAATGGAGCGATTAATAAAACTTTTCTACCCAATCTCCGAAACCGGAGACATTCTTGACGGTTCCCATGATTGCTGCAAAAAGAAGAAACAACTACGGCATTGATAAGATATCTAAAGAAAAAAGCAAGGAATGTGAGCAAAAATGTCCTCACGTGCAAGATTCCATTTCTCAGGGAAGGGAAGATTCTCTTCACCCACTAAACCAGCAGTAGCAACAGCAACATACCGAAGAAAACAACCTCGATCCTTATCATCTTCAGGAGTCACTAACACCTTTTTACTCCTAGCAGCCAGGGTAAAAATTCCCTGACGGAACAACATTGGGGAATAGAGGTGAATAAGATGATGAAAGGTAAAGGGGATCAAATCTAAGGTAGCCAAGTATCTAAGACATGCAACGACTCGCCATAAAAGAGGACCGACTTGTCCTAAGCAAATTTTGAAAAATCGACAGAGCTCGATGATTACTGGGTCGATGGGAGGCTAGAACCTAATGTAAAGGGATAGGTATAAATGAAAGAATGTCCCATCTTGTAAGATGTTCTTTGATTACTGTTTGGAACGATTATAGGAAAATCAGAACTCCAGTAACAGTCCTGCGTATAAGAGGAATTAAACCTTCAGTGAGTTGGGTAGGGTACTTGTCAGCACTATCAAGAGACGAAAATGAAGAAAGTTGATCTCTAAGGGCCTGACTATCCCTAGCAAAGGTGAACCCCGCAGGTACTATTTCATCGACCCTCAGTTCGTGCAAAGGTTCGTGATGTTCTCTACCTTTGGACGAAGATCTAGAAGCCCTAGACCTCGGAGAAGTTATAGACCTAGAAGAAGGAGGGGAAGTAATTTGAGAAGAGGAAGAACCCCTTGAAGGAGTAGAACCTAAACTCCTCAACATGCCGCCTCTCCTACTCCGCGTTGGAGCATAAGAGTGAGTCAAGTCATCTATGTTTATGACTCTCTTAGATTGGTTTGAATAAGACATATCTGCAAAGACAAGGAAAAAGTTCTTTACAAATAAAGTTTGAAAGTTAGAAGTTTTTCCTGAAAGAAAAGAAAAGGGGTATTTATACTCGAAGACAACCGTCAAAAATGGGAAAAAACAATAATGTGAAAGCCATAATTGAAGATGTCACTTCTTGACTGATGCAGCCGCAAAAAGCCCTAAAAGGCGCTAAACAATTGCAGAACCAACCCAAAAATGCCACGTGGCATAAGCATCAAATGGAAGTGACAAGCGGCGCCTACGTTAAGAAAAAGATGCAATGTTTCGAGTGAAGCGGCGGCAAAATATTCCCGCCATAAATGAGTATCCAATTACCAAATATTAATCGATAAATATATGGTAAATGGGGGGACTATCTGTATTGGTAAAAAAGAGCTTCACACGTGTAATAATCTTGATGACTCAGCAGTCTACGTGGAGCAATGAAGACACGACAGCTGGACGGGACTCTATGAAGAGGTATGAGGCAATGAGGCACTACAAATCACACCCACGGGTTAATTAGTTACGGAAGTCTCAACCTGATTGAGAAGATGAAGAGACACGGTCAAAATGTATCTGAGCGGAAAAAAGGGCAGATTCAGAGATCTTCAATTAGTTATCCACACGTTACACAACATTCACGCAACAGTTACGGTTACTCATTGTGACGTTATATTAATGCCATAATTAGTCATTAATGCTCAATCAGTGAAAAGGGCAGACGTTATATTAGGAAATTCCCTATATAAGGGAGTAAAATATAACCTGTAAGGGACATCCGAACTACTATTGCAATACACTTTACTCTTCGTGCATCTCATTGATTTTTCTTTATTTAATTACTTACAATAATCAGTTTTGCCTTGGTTATCAGAAACCCGTGTTCATCCTTAAAATAGCTTTGGTCAAAGGATCTAATTCTTTGGTTAAACAAGATCGTCGTAGCGCTAAATATTAGTACTTCCCTAAAATGGGGGAATATGGAATGATGTGGCATTAAGTCGAAATTAAGTGGTTCTAATAATTATGAAATGGTAAAGGAAGAATGCGATAAAATGAAAAAGGGATGAGATTGCACTTATTCAAAGTCTACAGATATGCTATGGTACCAGAGCATTATGCAAACACAACGTCAAGGACAGGAAGTAAGGGTTGTTGTCCGAGATGTTATTGATTAATAAGGAGCCAGTGCGAGAGGTAAGTTAAGACAAATAAAATAACCCAAGAAATATTACGCGGAATATTGATATGAGAATGGGCCAACGACTAGTTAGCAGTTGATTCAGGAAGAGCCTAATTATGGCTAGATAAGCGGTTACAGACAAATCAGCAGATCATGCAAGATAAACATAGTGAACCCCAACATGGAGAATTCAGTCTCGCAACAACATTGTATGCACTCCATAAGAAAATGACACCTGCCATGGCTAATGAACGGGATGTAAAATAAGAAGTGATAACCAAGATCATATGAGTTGTATGGAATTCCAATATGTTTGGGCAATAAGATAAGCTAAGTATGCGCACAACAAGGAGGCAGAAAGGCCAGGAAAAGTAATTACCTACGTTCAAAGAAAGCTGGGAAGGAACAGAAGGAATTATTCGATTAATGATCCAGAGTTGGTTATGTTATGAACGCACTTAAAAGTTTGGAGTATTATCCATGCAGCATATATGTTGACAATCATATAGCTGTAGAAGATTCTGGTATAAGTTAAATGACATAATTGAGCCCAGGTCATAGACAAAGGATCGAATTGTTAGAAGATTGAATCATGGATATTCCATAGCGTCCTTGAAAGGTTAAGTAATAACTAACACCATGAGCCGCAGATCGGAAGATAGCTTAAGCCTACATAAAGTCTGATCAGAGGAAACAGGAAACTAAAGAATTACATCACCCAAGTAAATCAGGAGCTTGATTATTGGACCCAGGAAATTATGGACGTCGTGATTGAGAACATTGCAGAATCACGCTTAATATCAGATGTGCAAGAGAGATAGTACAACAACCATATTCTAAAACGGCCCTACGATAAAGCCAGTTAGAAGGATCCCAACCTCATAAGAAGTTAGTATGAAGCTCTCACGAGATTGTGTAAAGAGGTGCATGTATTATAATAGAAGTTCAAGACGTGGATGTGAATTATACCTATGTGGAGGGAAGGTCATGAAAGAGATAGAAGATGTGATGTGCGGCTTTAAGGTAAGTAAGGTAAAGGTGAACAACGTACGAGATACTCAAAAGCAGAAGGTTGAGAATAGTCCATACTTCGGATAAATGGCTGGAAGCGCAGAGATTCAATATCCAAGAATGATAGCAGCGTCGTCAGTGGCATATCTTCCAGCCTATGGTTTCTAGGTACCGAGAGATCTAGCCAAGAGAGTAAAGAAGAGTTATAGACGATGTGATGTCTCGCGTGATGTTCTAGAATAATATAAGGGAATCTATGGTGCAAGCAAGTTGAAGGAAGGTTGTGAATAGTATAAATAGATACGTAGAGGTCGCAAGCTAAAGTATAGTTGAGCGACAAGGTTTTAGGAAGACAGGAGTAAGGATAAGAAAAGGAGAGTGAGAAGGTGACGAGAATGGATAAGCCCTCGGGACTAAGCCCATGAAAACAAGAAGAGATGATGGTTTCTCTAAGTTATACAGAAGCTCAGTATAGCCTGAATGAACTCAAAGGAGTCTAAGACTAATGGCATTTAGAAGAAATGGAATGCTACCCTGGTAATAGAATGAGGGTGTAATTGTGATGGATAAAGGATGTTTGGGCCTTCGATTGAGTAATGACTTGAAGAGGATTTCACGAATCGTACGAGATTGAAATACCCACGTAAGGTGAATCACATTGGGATACTATGAAATATGGTTATGGAAGTATAGTATCGCCCCTAGGTGGATCAATCTAATTACTCCAGATGTCCACAATGAGACGTGAGCCCTAGCAGCAGTGTTACATAAGAGATCAAGTTAGCAATGGCAGATGATAAATCAATATTGAGGTGAATCAACAATGGATGGACACAAGTCACAAAGTATGAGGTGATATTAGGTTGTCACTCTTAAGATGAACAAGTAATGAGAAAGCATTAAAGGACTAAGATTTATACATATAGAATAAGTAACGATAGTAACCTGGGGTTTGATAGCAGACCTCAGTAATGATAAATTGAAGTAAGAGTTATGGTATAGTATGGCCTACCTAAGTTTAGTAAAGTTATATGAATAGATAACCAAGTCTATGAAATAAGATAAAGCAATATCCGTAAGTTCGACAAAGTACCGAGCGAAGAACTTTAGTATACTTTTAGATGCCCAGAGGGACATCTTATCAAGCTCTGTATATTTTCATAAAGTGAGGCCTAAAGGTTGGCTAAAAGCTGTAGGAAAAAGGAGAGAAGATCGCATAGGTGTACTTACAAGGTTAGAGTCGTACAGGCTGCATAATAGAAGGTAGCAACAGTTACGCGATTGGAAAGATTCTGACTACAAGTCGTAGCATGAGAAAGAGGCCTAAAGGGGGAATGCCTTGGCCTTTGGGATTCATTCACAGAACAATTTCCTAGATGGAAAGAGGAATACTAAAGTATTCAGAAGGCATAAGTCATGAAAATGATAAGTGCATCAGTAAACATTTGAGGACGAATGTTCCAAAGGGGGGGAATGCTGTCACATCCCGCATATTTTTTGTACGTTAGTTTCATCGTAAGTTAATCGACGTAAACTCGAGAATGATATTATTTTTGGGATTATAAGTATTATGTTATTTCAAAGAAGGGATAAGTAAATTCGTGAAGGCGAGAGGGTAAGAGAATCGAAGAAAATGAATTTCGTCGAAGTTTGACATTTTGGGGTAAAATACGGCCCGAGCTAAAATATCTGGTATTTATGGACTAGTGTCATACAAGGTACCACATGATCATGCTAGTAAGGTGTATAAGGTATGTTAAAAGTGAGTAGTATTTTAAGTAAGTTGAGATAATTCTTAATTATATGGGCAGTTGGTTAATTATTGGGTAGTGGGATGTTACCTAATTAATTAGGAAATTATTGGATGAGGATTAAAATCCGACTATGTGGCAGCCCACTATTCAAACTAACGACTGAGACATCAGATTTAAAGGTGGCAACTAAGTGATAAACACAAAGTGATTACATTCCTTATTACGTGTAAAAACCATTTAGAAGATTTTCATTTTTACTTCATTTGGCCTTAGGTGTTTAAGTGATTAACTTTTTAATGTCCTTTCCATTACAAACACTCGTTAGAAGGTATTTAAGAGAGTTTAGCCAAGCTTTTCAATTACATAGTAACGTTAGTTTTAACCTCTTAAGAAACATTTCAGCCAAGCTTTCCATTGAATAGTAACGTCAATACTAAATCTCTTGAGAAAGAGTTTCAAAAGAGATGATTTTGCAATGGCAACGTTATTTCTTTAAGCATTTCATACGAATTATTCCGTATTTTGATCTCGGTGTTATGTGTTTTGTCGCAATTAACGGGTGTTAGAGGGATTGTCAAGAGAATCATCTCAGGTATGTTAAGACTATCCCTTCTTTCTTTTTGGCACGATCCAAATAATATAAATGAAACGAGCAAAATATGCAACTTTCATAAATGATTCTGTTCATAGAAATACTAGGGGTGTCCATATTATTGATTCTCCATGTGAATTATTATTATATCTTCTGTTCATGGGTCTCAGAAAAATACGTATTTGATAAAGTTTATCTGAAAGGCATATTGATTTTTATGGCATTCCGAGAAAATCTTATTAATGTATTTCATGCATTTATACATGTACATTGACTCATGATCATATGGCGTTATATATGTGTATATATGTATATTATACTTATATAGGATATGGGAAAAAGGTTATGGCGTTATATACTGTCACGACCCCGAATCTAAACTGGTCATGATGGCGCCTATCGTGGTACTAGGCTAGCCAATTTACTGTGCATAATATAAGGAACTTTTCCCTTAATTCAATAACACGATTTATCTTAAAACTTCAACTTTTAATATTTCACAAATACGTATAATCAAGGAAGAAAAAAAATCTAAACAATACCCGGAGTCAACAATCATGAGAAACTAATGGAACAAAAAATCTTACACGATTTCCTTGGTACAACAAGTCTAGGAAATGTAAATAACGACAAAATAAGAAGGATAAGGGTGGGGCTGCAAATGCCGTGCAGCTACCTCACAGTCTATGATAAATGCTCCACTGGGAATGAATCAAATCTCACTCGATCTGGGCACCTGAATCTGTACACAAGGTGCAGATAGTAACGTGAATACGCCAACTCGGTAAGTAACAAATATAAATAGAGACTTGAGTGCAGTGACGAGCTTTTAAAATCATGTAAATTCATATAATAAATATCAGTGGAAATCAATAAATCAAGTCAGGAATCTACGTTTTGAAAGTTTCATAAAAACTCCAGTTTTCCCTTACCTAAAATCATATAAAACGTTGGTTCAACATTTATCACTTAGAGGAAAAAATGTAAAGAAGGGTGAAAACAGTAGTTTCATAACAAAATAAGCCCCTCGGGCGCAGTATCACTCACAAATAAATCCTCTCGGGCAAGCCTGTCAGTCACTCGTGACTCAACTTTTGTCAATCATCACTCATACTCACTCACGCTCAATAGGTACCATATACTAACCGCTGTGGCATGCTACCTGATCCATAAATAGTCGACTACGCTCACTGGTGGTGTACAAACTCCAGAGGGGCTCCTACAACCCAAGAGCTATATCGCTGCGGCTATATACATATATGTTGCAGCGTGCAGCCCGATCCATCACTATCCTCACAATACGACTCTCGGCCTCACTCAGTCATCATCCTCATAAGCCACTCGGCAACTCCTCACAAATCACGGGGACTCAACCCAAAAATATCTTTTATTTGTTTGAAAACAGAGTGATAAACAGGAATGAACAGTGAACAAGTATAAATCATGACTGAGATTATATTTTTCTATCAAAATAGTGTGAGAATAGTAGTAAAACACCCCTGAGGGTCCAAACAGGTCGGCCCAAGGCCTCAAACAGGTCGGCCCAAGGCCCTAAACATGGTGTACAACCAAAAATATAGTACAACTCTCTAAAATACGGAATATCATATGATTTCAAATCAAATACGCGGCTTAATAGTCGCTACGGGACGGACCAAGTAAAAATCCCTACCAGTGCACACCCACACGCCCGTCGCCTAGCATGTGTCACCTCATTTATCAAAACAATACGAAATATCGGGGTTTTATACCCTCAGGTCTAGATTTACAATCGTTACTTACCTCAAACAGGATGACAAACTACTCCGCGATAAATTTTCCCCTCGACTCGTCCTCAACGCGCCCTGAATCTATTCAAAACAGATTCATATCATCAAAATATGCTAAAGGAACAAAGCCCACTCGAAACTAACCAATTTACATCAAAAATCCCGAAATTGGCCAAACCCGACCCCCGGGCCCACATATTGGAATTTGATAAAAATCACAAAACTAGAATCCTTCTTCACTCACGAGTCTACCCATATCAAATTCGTCGAAATCTGACCTCAAATGCCCATTCAAATCCCCAAAAGAATTTTCAATCTTTTCTTCCATCCTTCCCCCAGTTTCCACTCCACTTCCCCAATTAAATGATGAAATTCAAGACTAAATCATGGAATTGAACCAAAACCAAGTGAGAAATACTTACCCCAATCACTCTACTAAAAATCTCTTCAAAATTTTCCTTCTCCGGAGCTCTCCAATGGTTTTTGAGGTTTTGGACTTAAAACCTCGATTTTGAATATAAAACTGTCTGCCCAGGCTTTTCTTCATCGTGAATGTGACGGTCCTCTCGCGTTCGCGTTGACCAACCTCGACTGCCTCCCACTTAACCCTTCGCAAATGTGAAGCTTTACAATTCTCAAACCATCACGAACGCGATCCCTACTTCGCGAACGGGTAGATTAAGGACCTGGGGTCCCCAACTGCCAACTCCTCTTCACGAACGCGGGCCTCTAAGCGCGAACGCGGTGCATCCTCAATTCAGACTCTCGTGTTCAAGTCCACCACTTCGCGAACACGTAGAAAAAAAATACTCAGCTCCCAAATGACACTTCGCGAATGCAGCATCCCACCTGCGAACGCGATGAAGCAATAATCTGCAACCAAAAACCAGCAAAATCTGCCAACTTTAAATCCAAGATTTGGTCCGTTAACCACCCAAAACACATCCGAGGCCCTCGGGACCTCAAGCAAACATGCCAACACATCCCATATCCCCATTCAAACTTAATGGAGCCTTCAAACCACTCAAAACAATGCCTAAACACCAAATCAACCTCGGATTCAAGCCTAAGAACTTAGAAACTTCCAAATTTCGCCAACGATGTCGAAACCATCTAAACCACGTCCGAATGACCTGAAACTTTGCACACACATCCAAAATGACACTACGAACCTGTTCCAACTTCCGGAATTCCATTCCCACCCCGATAGCTAATTTTCCACTGCCGATCAAAAATCCCCAAAAATCCAATTTCGCCAATTCAAGCCTAATTCTACTCCAGACCTCTGAACAACATTCCGAACACACTCCTAAGTTCCAAATCACCTAACGAAGCTATTCGAGCCATCAAAATTAAATTCCGAGATCATTTACCTAATAGTCAACTTTCGATTGACTTTTCTAACCATAAAGCCAACTTAAGAGACTAAGTGTCTCATTTCTCACCACGACCACTCCGAACCCGAACCAACCGACCCCGCACAACATAATTGAGCTAAGCAACAAATGGTAAAGTAGAAACAAGGAAAACAGGGCTAATCTCACAGAACGACCGACATGGTCGTTACATTCTCCCCCTCTTAAACAAATGTTCGTCCTCAAACGAGTCTAGAAACATACCTGGAGTTTCAAATAAGTGACGATATCTTCTTCGCATTTCCTCGATCTCCCATGTGGCTTCCTCCACCGGCTTCCCTCTCCACCACACCTTCACCGAAGCTATATCCTTAGACCTTAACCTTCTGACTGACGACCTAAAATAGCCGCTGGCTATACCTCATAGGACATATCACCCACAAGTTGAACCGTGCTGAAGTCAAAAACATGAGACGGGTCACCAACAAACTTCCGAAGCATGGAAACATGAAATACCGGATGCACGCTTGACAAGCTAGGTGGCAAGGCAAGTCTATAAGCCACCTCTCCAACCCTCTAAAGAACCTCAAAAGGCCCAATGAACCGGGGACTCAACTTGGCCCTCTTCCCGAACCGCATAACACCCTTCATGGGTGACACCTTCAGCAGGACCTTCTTCCCCATCATGAAAGATACATCCAGGACCTTCCGGTCCGCTTAACTCTTCCGTCTCGGCTGCGTGGTGCGAAGCCGCTCCTGAATCAACTTCACCTTATCTAAAGCATCCTGAATCAAATCCATGCCCAAGAGTCTGGCCTCACCCGGCTCAAACCAACCAACTTGAGATCTACACCTCCTCCCATATAAAGCCTCATATGGAGTCATCTGAATACTCGATTGATAACTATTATTATATGAAAACTCTGCGAGTGGAAGAAATTGGTCCCATGAATCCCCAAAGTCAATAACACAAGCGCACAAGATGTCCTTTAGTATCTGAATAGTGCGCTCGGACTGCCCGTCCGTCTGAGTATGAAAATTTGTGCTCAACTAAACCTGAGTACCCTACTCTCTCTGCATGGACCTCCAAAATTTTGATGTGAACTGAGTATCTCTGTCGGAGATGATGGAAACTAGAACACCATGCAGCTGAACAATCTCCCTGATTCAAATCTTAGCTAGCCGCTCCGAAGAATAAGTAGAACCAAAAGGAATTAACTGAGCGGACTTGGCCAGCCGATCCACAATAACCCATATATCATCAAACCTCCTCGTAGTCCGTGGGATCCCGACTACAAAGTCCATGGTGATCCGCTCCCACTTTCACTCACGAATAACCAACCTCTGATGAAATCCACCCGGTCTCTAGTGCTCATACTTGACCTGCTGGCAGCTGAGACACCGAGCTACAAATCCAACAACATCCTTCTTCATCCGCCTCCACCAATAATGTTGCCTCAGATCCTGATACATCTTTGCTGACACTCGGATGGATGGAATAACGTGAGTTGTGGGCGTCCTCAAGAATCAACTCCCGAAGCCCGTCTACATTAGGCACAGATATCCGACCCTGCATCCTCACAACACCATCATTGCCAATAACTACATCCCCGAAATCACCTCGCATGACTCAATCCTGAAGAACGAGCATGTGTGGGTCATCATACTGGCGCTCTCTGATACGGTCATAAAGAGAAGGCCTGGAGGCTATACAACCCAATACCCGGGGCTTCGATAGATCTAACCTCACCAACTGGCCCGCTAAGGCCTGAACATGAAGTGCTAAAGGTCTCTCTGCTGCTGGAAGATATGCTAGACTCCCCAGACTCTCTGCTTTGTGACTCAAGGCATCGGCCACTACATTGGCCTTCCCCGGATGGTATAGAATAATGATATCATAGTCCTTGAGAAGCTCCAACCTTCTCCTCTGACGCAAATTCAGATCTTTCTGTTTAAACAAGTGTTGCAGGCTACAGTGATCAGTAAAAACCTCACAATGAACCGCATACAATTACTGACGCCAAATCTTCAAGGCATGAACTCCTAGCTCGAGATCATGCACCAGGCAATTCTTCTCATGAGTATTCAAATGGCGCGAGGCATAGGCAATCACCCTACCCTCCTGCATCAAAACAAAACCAATTCCTATCCTAGAGGCATCACAATACACGGTATAAGAACCTGAAGCTGATGGCAATACTAACATAGGAGCTGAGGTTAAAGCCGTCTTGAGCTTCTTAAAGCTCTCCTCACACTCGTCTGACCACCTGAATAGAGCACTCTTCTGAGTCAATTTGGTCAAGGGTGAAGCAATAGAAGAAAACCCCTCCATAAAGCGACGGTAATATCCCGCCAAACCAAGGAAGCTCCTAATCTCAGTAGTTGAGTACGATTTGGGTCAACTCTGCACCGCCTCTATCTTCTTCGGATCAACATGAATACCCTCGCTTGACACCACGTGTCCCAAGAAAGCTACTGATCCAAGCCAAAACTCACACTTGGAGAACTTTTCATAAAGCTTCTCCTCCCTCAATCTCTGCAATACAATCCTAAAATGTTGAGCATGCTCCTCCTGGCTACGAGAATACACCAGGATGTCATCAATAAACACAATAACAAATGAATCCAAATATGGTTGAAATACGATATTCATCAGATGCATGAACGCTGTTGGGGCATTGGTCAGCCCAAAAGACAACACCAAAAACTCATAGTGGCCATAACGGGTCCTAAAAGTCGTCTTGGAAACATCTGAATCCCGAATCTTCAGCTGATGGTACCCGGATCTCTATTCAATCTTAGAGAACACCATAGCTCCCTGAAGCTGGTCAAATAAATCATCAATATGACGCAAAGGATACTTATTCTTGACTCTAACCTTGTTCAGCTGCCTGTAGTCAATACACGTTCTCATGGAACCATCCTTCTTCTTCACAAACAACACCGGTGCACCCCAAGGTGACACACTAGGCCGGATGAACCCCTTTTCTAGGAGTTCCTGAAGATGCTCTTTCAATTCCTTCAACTCTGTTGGTGCCATACGATACGGTGGAATAGAAATAGGCTGAGTGCCCAGCACCAACTCAATGCAAAAATCAATATCCCTGTCGGGCGGAATGCCCGGCAGATCTGCAGGAAACTCATCCGGATACTCACGGACTACAGGAACGGAATCGACAGTGGCAGTCTCAGCACTGACATCCCTCATAAAATCCAAATAAGACAGACATCCTTTCTCTACCATACGCTGAGCCTTAAGGTATGAAATCACCCTACTAGGCACATAATCAATAGAACCTCTCCACTCGACTCTCGGACATCCCAGCATCGCTAAGGTCATGGTCTTAGCGTGACAATATAGAATAGCATGACATGTAGATAGCCAATCCATTCCCATTATCATATCAAAGTCAACCATGCTAAGCAATAGCAGATCCACTCGGATCTCCAGACTCCCAATAGATATCACAGACGACCAATATACTCGGTCCACAATAATAGTATCACCTACCGGAGTCGACACACGAACAGATGTGACTAAGGACTCGCGGGGCATATCCAGAAAGTGGGAAAAATATGATAAAACATAGGAATACGTGGAACCAGGATCAAATAAGACCGAAGCATCTCGGTGATAAACTGAAACAATACCTGTAATCACTGCATCTGAGGGCATAGCATCTGGTCTAGCTGTGAGTGTATAAAAACGGGCATGACCTCCAATGGATCGACCTCCCCTCTAGGGCACCCTCTAGCTGCCTTACCTCCACTGGATCGACTTCCCCCTCTAGGGCACCCTCTAGCTTCCTGACCCCCACCCCCTCACTTCCTGAGCAGGTGGTGAAGTAACTGGAGCTGATGTCGAGGGTTGACCCCTCTGCTTAGATGGACCCCCAAGAAAACGAGGACACTTCCTTCTCACATTCCCAAACTCTCCACACTCGTAATAACTCCCCGGTGCTGGAGACAGAGACTGAAGTAAACCCTTAGCACCAGGATAACCTCTGGAAGAATCAGGCATAGACGAGTCCTAAACCAATGTCGATGGTGCTTGAGATTAGGCTGGAAGAGCACTGAATTATGGGTGCCCCTAATGAGAACTGTGAGGACCACGAACAGTGGATCCAAACCTGAGCGGCCTGCCTAATCCTGCCTGAATGGACGACCACTGTCGTGCTGGAACTGCCCCCCCGAAAGAACCCCACCGAAACTACCAGATCCTCGAGGCCTCTTGGCCTCCATCTCATCTCGCTCCTGGCGATGAACTGACTCAATCTCTCGGATAGTATCCACAACCTGCTTAAAAGTAGCACCCAATATCCTCTCTCTAGTCGTAAGAATACGAAGCTGATATGTGAGGTCATCCATGAATCTCCTGATCCTATCTCTCTTTGTAGGGACTAACCAAATAGCATGACGGGCAGGCACTAAAAAACCTCATCTCGTATTGTGACACCGTCATATCACCCCTATCGCAGCTGCTCAAACTGCATTGGCAGCTCCTCTCTGCGGGACTGTGGAACATACTTCTCTAAGAAAATAGTGGGAAAATGCTGCCAAGTAAGGGGCGTTGCACCAACGGGCCTACGCCTCTCATAAGCCTCCCACCAAGTAAATGCAGCTCCTGAGAACTGGAAGGAGTAAACGAGACCCACTGGTCTCCAATATCCCTGTCGTACGAAGCATCCTCTGACACTTGTCTAAGAAACCCTGGGCATCCTCTCCCTCAGCACCACTGAAAGTCGGAGGCCGAAGTCTCCCAAATCTCTCCAACTTGCGCTGCTCGTCGTTAGCCATAGCTGGATAAACAAAATCCTGGGCTGGTGCAACCGGCTGAGCTGGAACTACCCCTGGAGTCTGAAGCCCCTGAATAACCTACTCAAGTGTACGAGCAGCTGGACTCCAGGTGCCTCCCCTGGCCTGAGAAGTAGCAACTGAAGTAGAAACAGCGACCGCCTGAGCAAGACTAGTGCATGCGATTAGAATCAGGGCCAAGGTATCCTGAAGACCCGGAATAACAATAAGCACAACTGGTGCCTAAGCTGGTCCCAGTGGAACATCTGTGGCCGGGACCTGATCTGGAACAATAGGCGGGTCTATGGGTACCACCCCAGGAGTTGCGCGAGCTGTACCTCTACCACTACCATGGCCTCGACCCCTCACAGGTCCCAATGGTGGTTGATCGCCCTGTCCGGTAGCACGTGTCCTCACCATTTGTGGGAGAATGAAACAATAGAAGTTTAGTTACCAGAATCAATAGATTCACACGACAAGAATTCAAGAAATGCGAGATTCTTCCTAACGGTTCTGCAGCCTCTCGAAGATAAGTACAGGCGTCTCCGTATCAATCCGCAAGACTCTACTGAACCTGCTCATGACTAGTGAGTCCTATGTAACCTAGGCTCTTATACCAACTTGTCACGACCCCAAATCTAAACTGGCCGTGATGGCGCCTATCGTGGTACTAGGCTAGCCAATTTAATGTGCATAATATAAGGAACTTTTCATTTAATTCAATAATGCAATTTATCGTAACACTTCCACTTTTAATATTTCACAAATACAGATTTTCAAGGAAAAAATAATAATCTAAACAATATCCCAAAACCCGGAGTCAACAGTCATGAACAACTAATGGAACGCTTAATCTGACACAATTTCCTTGATACGACAAGTCCAGAAAATGTAAATAACGACAAAATAAGAAGGAGAAGGGTGGGTCTGCGAACGCCGTACAACTACCTCACAGTCTCCCATAAATGCTCCACTGAGAATTAATCAAATCTCACTCGATCGGGGAACCTGAATCTACACACAAGGTGTAGGTAGTAATGTGAGTACGCCAACTCAGTAAGTATCAAATATAAATAGAGACTTGAGTGAAGTGACGAGCTTTTAAAATCATGTAAATTCATATAATAAATATCAGTAGAAATCAATAAATCAAGTCAGGAATCTACGTTCCGAAAGTTTCATAAAAACTCTAGCTTTCCCTTTCCAAAACTCCTATAAAACATTGGTTCAACATTTATCATTTAGAGTCAAAAATGTAAAGAATGGTAAAAACAATAGTTTCATAACAAATAAGCCCCTCGGGCACAGTATCACTCACAAATAAATCCCCTCGGGCAAGCCTCTCAGTCACTCGTGACTCAACTGTCGTCAATCAGCACTCATACTCAGCACTCACACTCAATAGCTATAATAAAATAACCGTTTCGGCGTACAACCCGATCCATAAATAGTCGACTGCGCTCACTAGGGGTGTACATAATCTGGAGGGGCTCCTATAGCCCAAGCTCCTATATATATATATATATATATATATATATATAACGCTGCAGCGTGCAGCCTGATCCATCTTTATCCTTATAATCCAGCTCTTAGCCTCACTCAGTCATCATCCTCACAAGCCACTCGGGCAACTCATCACAAATCACGGGGACTCAGCCCAAAAATATCTTTCATTTGTTTGAAAAAAGAGTGATAAACAGGAATGAAAAGTGAACAAGTATAAATCATGACTAAGATTATATTTTTCTATCAAAACAGTGTGAGAATAGTATTAAAACACCCCTGAGGATCCAAAAAGGTCGGCACAAGGCCCCAAACATGGCGTACAACCCAAAATACAGTATAACTCTATAAAATACGGAATATCATATGATTTCAAATCAAATATGCGGCTTAATAGTCGCTACGGGGCGGACCAAGTCAAAATCCCTACTGGTGAATGTGCACACGCCCGTCACCTAGCATATGCGTCACCTCATTTATCAAAACAATATGAAATACCGGGGTTTCATACCCTCAGGTCTAGATTTACAATCGTTACATACCTCAAACTAGATGAAAAACTACTCCGCGATGCGTTTGCCCCTCGACTTGGCCCCAACGCGCCCCGAATATATTCAAAACAGATTCATATCATCAAAATATGCTAAGGAACAAAGCCCACCCGATACTAACCAATTTATATCAAAAATCCCGAAATTGGCCAAACCCGATCCCTGGGCCCATGTCTCAGAATTTGATAAAAATCACAAAACTAGAATCCTTCTTCACTCACGAGTCTACCCATATCAAATTCGTCGAAATCCGACCTCAAATGCCCATTCGAATCCCCAAAAGAATTTTCAAACTTTTCTTCCATCATTCCCCAGTTTCCACTTAAATTCCCCAATTAAATGATGAAATTCAAGGCTAAATCATGGAATTGAACCAAAACCAAGTGAGAAATACATACTCCAATCACTCTGCTAAAAACTCTTCAAAATTTGCCTTCTCCCGAGCTCTCCAATGGTTTTGAGGTTTTGGACTTAAACCCTCGATTTTGAATATAAAACTGCCTGCCCAGGCTTTCTAAATCACGAATGCGACGGTCCTCTCGTATTCACATAGACCAACCTCGACTTCCTCCCACTTAACCCTTCACAAATGCAGAGCTTTACAATTCTAAAACCATCACAAACGCAATCCCTACCTCGCGAACGGGTAGACTAAGGACCTGGGGTCCCTAACTGCCAACTCCTCTTCACGAACACGGGCCTCTGAGCGCGAACGCAGTGCTTCTTCCATCGAGACTCTCGCATTCGTGTTCGCGTCCACCACTTCGTTAACGCGTAGGTCAAAATCTTCAGCTCCCCAAATGACCCTCCGCGAAAGCGGCATCCCACCTGCGAACGCGATGAAGCAATTCCCTTCAACCAAAAACCAGCAAAATCTGCCAACTTTAAATCCAAGATTTTGTCCGTTAACCACCCAAAACACACCTGAGGACCTCGGGACCTCAACCAAACATGCCAACACATCCCATATCCCCATTAAAACTTACTCGAGCCTTCCAACCACTCAAAATAACGCCAAAACACCAAATCAACCTCGGATTCAAGCCTAAGAACTTAGAAAATTCCAAATTTCGCCAATGATGCCGAAACCATCTAAACCACGTCCGAATGACTTGAAAATTTGCACACACATAAAAAATGACACTACGAACCTGTTCCAACTTTCGAAATTCCATTACAACCCCTATAGCTAATTTTCCACTACTGACCGGAAATCTCCAAAAATCTAATTTCGCCAATTCAAGCCTAATTCTACTCCGGACCTCCGAACAATATTCCAAACACACTCCTAAGTTCCAAATCACCTAACGAAGCAATCGAGCCATGAAAACCACATTTTGAGATCATTTACCTAATAGTCAACTTCTGGTTGTCTTTTCTAACCATAAAGCCAACTTAAGAGACTAAGTGTCTCATTTCTCACCACGACCACTCCGAACCCGAACCAACCGGCCCCGCACAACATAATTGAGCTAAGAAACACATGATAAATCAGAAACAGGGAAAACAGGGCTAATCTCACGGAACGACCGGTCGGGTCGTTACATATACTTAACACCACCTCATCAGCTAGTATACATTGATGATTTGCCCACAGTGGCTGAAATCATATGATGGGATGCCCTCCGAGGCTTGATGATGTTATGAACGCATATAGGTATGCATGGTATGACATTTATATTCATATTCATAACATTATAAAAATGAAATGATTCGAAGAGCTATGCAAACATACATGTTGAGTCTTTTACTCTATGTTTCTTGCATGTCTATTATTTACTGATTTTTATTCCTTACATACTCGGTACATTATTTGTACTGACGTCCCTTTTTCCTGGGGATGCTGCATTTCATGCCCGCATGTCCCGATAGACAGGTCAAGAGCCCTCCAAGTTGTCTATCAGCTTAGCGCAAGATGTTGGTGCGCTGCATTTGCTTCGGAGTTGCTTGTTTGGTTAGTATGATTTAGACGTGTATTGTTTGGTACACCGCGACTCTGTCCCGACCTTGGGGTGCACCAATTTGGTTCGTGAAGAAGAAGGATGGATCGATGAGGATGTTTATAGATTACCAGCAGTTGAACAAAGTCAATATCAAGAACAAGTATCTGTTGCCAAGGATTGATGATTTTTTTTATCAGCTTCAGGGTGCCAAGGTGTTTTAAAAGATCAATTTGATATCGGGCTACCATCAATTGAAGATTAGGGTGTCCGATGTCCCTAAGACAGCTTTTTGGACGAGGTATGGGCCCTATGAATTTCTGGTGATGACTTTTGGCATGACTAATTCCCCAACAGCATTTATGGACTTGATGAATCGTGTGTTCTAGCCTTATCTAGATTCCTTCGTGATTGTGTTCATTGATGACATTCTAGTATACTCGCGTAGTCAAGAGGAGCATGAGCAGCACCTCCGGATAGCACTTCAGACTTTGAGAGACAGTCAGTTGTATGCTAAATTTTCAAAGTGCGAATTTTTGTTGGATTCAGTATCTTTCTTAGGTCACATCGTATCAGCAGATGGTATTCAGGTAGATCCTAAGAAGATAGAGGTAGTCAAGAACTAGCCTAGACCCAGTTCAGCCACGAAAATCAGGAGTTTCTTGGGTTTGGCGGGTTACTACCATCGTTTTGTGGAGGGGTTCTTATCTATAGCAGCCCCGATAACGAGATTGAATCAGAAAGGTTCCCCATTCAAATGGTCGGACAAGTGTGACACGAGCTTTCAGAAGCTCAAGACAGCCTTGACTTTAGCATCAGTGTTGGTGTTACCATCAGGCTCATGATCTTTCATGGTATATTGTGATGCCTCCCGTGTTGGGCTTGGAGCAGTATTGATGCAGTAAGCAGAGTGATTGCCTATGTGCCTCGGAAGTTGAAGGTTCATGAGAATAATTATCTTGTCCATGACATAGAGTTGGCAACCATTGTTCACGCATTGAAGAAATGGAGTCACTATCTCTATGGTGTGCCGTGTGAGGTTTTCACGGATCATCACAGTATTCAGTACTTATTCAGGCAAAGGATCTTAATTTGAGGCAGAAGAGATGGTTAGAGTTATTGAAAGACTATGACGCACTATATTGTATTATCCGGGGAAGGCCAATGTGGTGGCTGATGCATTGAGTAGGAAGGCAGTGAGTATGTGAAACCTTGAATTCATTCCAGTCGGTGAGAGACCGTTAGCTTTAGATATTCCGACTCTGGCCAATCAGTTCGTGAGGTTGGATATTTTGCCCAGTCGTGTTTTAGCTTGTACAGTTGCTCGGTCTTCCTTATTTGAGCGTATTAGAGATCGGCAGGATAACGACCCGCATTTAATGGTCCTTAGGGACACGATTCAGCATGGTGGTGACAAGCAGGTTACTGTTGGAGATTACGATGTTTTGAGGATGCAGGGCCAAGTGTGTGCGCCTAATGTTGATGGGCTTCTTGAGATGATCCTTTAGGAGGCTCACAGTTCTATGCATTCTATTCACCCGGGTGCTTCCAAGATGTACAAGCACTTGCGGTAGCATTATTGGTGGTGAAGGATGAAGAAGGATATTGTTGCGTATGTGGATCGTTGCTTGAATTTTCAACAGGTGAAGTATGAGCATTAGAGACCCGATGGTTTTCTTCAGCAGACAGAGATTACTGAGTGGAAGTGGGAACGTATCACTATGGACTTCGTTGTTGGATTCCCACGGACTCAGAGGATGTTCGATGCTGTTTGGGTTATTGTGGATAGGCTGACTAAATCAGCACATTTAATTCCGGTAGCAAGTACTTATTCTTCGGAACGGTTAGCAGGGATGTACATTTGGGAGATTGTTCACCTTCACGGTGTGCCAGTGTCTATAATTTCAGATTGAGGTACACAGTTTACCTCGCACTTTTGGAGGGCAGTTCAGCATGAGTTGGGTACACGAGTTGAGTTGAGCACAGTATTCCATCTGCAGACGGACAGGCAGTACGAGCGTACTATTCAGATCTAGGAGGATATGCTCGGTGCATGTATTATTGACTTTGGAGTTTCTTGGGATCAGTTCTTGCCATTAGCGAAATTTGCCTACAATAATAGCTACCAGTCGAGCATTTAGATGGCTCTCTATGAGGCATTATATGGTAAGCAGTGTAGATCACCAGTTGGATGGTTTGATCCGGGAGAGGCTCGGTTATTGAGTACAGACTTAGTTCAGGAGGCCTTGGACAAGGTCAAGATTATACAGGATCGACTTCGTACAGCTCAGTCCAGGAAAAAGGATTATGCCGGCCGTAAAGTTCGTGATGTGGAATTCATGGTCGGAGGGAGGGTATTACTTCGGGTATCACCCATGAAGGGTGTTATGAGGTTTGGGAAGAAGGAAAATTTGAGCCCTAGGTATATCGGGCCATTTGAGATTCTCGAGAGAGTGGGGGAGGTAGCTTATAGACTTGCGTTGCCTCCAGGGTTATCCTCAGTTCATCCGGTATTCCATGTGTCTATGCTCCGGAAATATCATGGTGACCCTTCCCATGTATGTAGATTTCAACTATGTCCAATTGGGAAAGGATTTGACTTATGAGGAGAAGCCAGTAGCCATTGTAGACCGGCAGGTTCGTCAGTTGATGTCAAAGAGTTAGCCATCACTTCGAGTACAGTGGAGAGGCCAGCCTGTTGAGGCCTCTACTTGGGAGTCCGAGTCGGACATGGGGAGTAGATACCCACACTTGTTCCCCAGTTCAGGTACTTTTCTATGTCCGTTCGAGGGCGAACATTTGTTTTAGAGGTGGAGATTGTGATTACCCAAAGGGTCATCTTATGATTTAAGACGCCATTTCGGGCTCATTAACCTTAAAACCATTAATTTTATTGACCTTGATTTGCGTGTGCATTCCGGGCGTGAATCTGGAAAGCCTCTATGTGAAAATACAAGAAATAATAATTTCTAGAGTTAAAATTTGATTTTAGTTGGCTTTGGTCAACATTTTGAGTAAATGGACTCGGACCCGGACCTACGTTTCGACGGTCCCGGGAAGTCCGCAGTAAAACATGGAACTTGGGTTTATGCCCGGAAGTGAATTCCGAGGTCCCTAGCTTTAGAAATGAATTTTTGAAGAAAATTTTTATACTGGATTTTAAAAGAAATAAAGAAATGAATTAATGTTTGAACTCGTTAGTATCGGGCCCGTATTTTTGTTCTGGAACCCGGTACAAGTTTTCTATAATGTTTAACTCCTATCTGTGAAATTTTGTGGAAATCGGAATTCATTTGACGTGATTCGGACGTCCGGTTGAGAAAATAGTGAATTTGAAGTGTTCTTGAGACATCATGATTTTTATGTTAAATTTGTAGTTTTAGGTGTTATTTTTGTGAATCGATCACATGAGAAAGTCCGTATAATGTTTTTAGACTTGCGTGCATGTTTGGTTTGGAGCCACGAGGGCTCGGGTGAGTTTTGGATAGGCTACGGGGTGTTTCGGACTTATAAACTTCTGTTGTCATAATTGCTACTGGTGCACTGACTCGTTCCCCTTCGTGATCACGAAGCATCTCCCGTGATCACAAAGAGTAAATTCACTGGGGTTCGTACATCTTGGATGTGACCGCAAAGCATTGGGGGGAGTACCCTTCGCGAACGCGGTCTGACTTACGCAAACGCGATCTGTTAATGGACTTGGGGGGAGGGGAGTCCGTTTCTTCTACGCGAACGCGACCACTTGGTCGCGAACGCGATGACCAAAGGCCGCAAAGCATAGTGAACGCGAACCTACCTACGCGAACGTGAAGGACATCGGGTCGTAACACTCCGCGATCGCGACAGGCCCATCGCGAAAGCGATGAAGGCCTGCCCAGCGATTAAAAATCGAATAGTAAGACGGGAATAAGCCATTATTTAATATTTTCAAAACCAAGAAGACCTAGAGGCAATTTTCAATATACAAGTTCTTCCCCAAAGTATTGGTAAACGATTCTAAACTATTTTTACCAATACGATTCTAAACTATTTTCTTTCGATTACCCATTGTTTTTCATCACTTTTGAATCAAAAATCAAGGGTTTTTATGGTAGAAATTGGGGGTTTGGGTAGAATTAGGAAAATTTTATAAAATTAGAATTTAGACCTCGAATTGGGGTCGGATTTTGAAACTAACTACATATTCGGGCTCGGGGGTGAATGGGTAAACAAAATTTGGTCCGAACCCCGAGTTTGGACCAAGTGGTCCCGGGGACAATTTTTAACTTTTTTGGAAAAAACTTCGGAAAACTATAATTTTGCATTAAAGTTAGTTCCTTTAGCACTATATAATGATGTTGAACTAATTATGATTAGATACAAGTGGGTTGGAGGTGAATTCGAAAGGAAAAGTTGTAATTGAGCAGTGAGTGGCCTGCGAGATTGAGGTAAATGTTTGGTCTAACTTTGACTTGAGGGATTAGAAATCCCCGACTTAAATGCTATGTTAAATTATATGTGTGTGGTGTATAGGTAAGGTGACGAGTACCTATGCGCCACCAAATTATCTATTTAGCATGTTCCCTTCTCTGTTTCCAATTTATTATATTCCTGTCTTAATTATTTCATGACTATTGATGCTTCCATGTCTACGTGTTTTTGTCCACTTGTTTTGTTAAATAAATTGTTTCACTTATTTAAAAGTATTAATTTTTCCTTATCTTCGTTGTGGTAAATTAATGGTTGAGCTGGTGGTCAGTGTTACATGATATATTCCGGTTGGTTTCGCCGTGTAGTAATAATTGGTGAAGTTTCTTAATTGTACAGCTTTCTGTTTATATTAGTTGAGATATAAATATTGTGAAGTATTTTGATCTAAATTGTGAAACCCTTATTATAAATGGTGAAATGTGATTGTCTGGTGAGAGCGGGTTGCACGCCTCAACAAAGAGTAATAAGGGTGGACATGTGGGATCGTGTTGCACGCCGCAACAGGAGGAATAAGGGTGATATATATGTTGGGGAGTAATAAGGGTGGACAGGTGGGATCGGGTTGCACGCCGCAACAAGGATTAATAAGGGAGAATAGTCATGTCGTTACTGGTTATATGATGGAAACTGGAATACCTACTGTTCTATTTTGTTGTTTCCATATTCTTCTCTTACCGTTATTTAAATTGTAACATGGAAATTCTCGTAAGGATTGGTTATAGCTGATATATGGAAAGATAGCTGAGTTATTTATTTATTTATTGCAAGTTATTGTTTCATATTGTTTAGTATTTCATTTTTGCTTTATTAGACACTATATTCAGGTTATATTATAAATGCCCCGGCGTAGCCTCGTCACTACCTCGTCGAGGTTAGGCTCGGCGCTTACTAGTACATGGAGTCAGTTGTACTGATACTGCACTCTGCACTTCTTGTGTAGATCCAGGTTCCGGTCAGAGTTTATTTCGAGTAGTAGCTGATTGTTCGCACGAAGACACGAGGTAGATCTGCTGACGTCCGCAGATTCCTGGAGTCTTCTCCATATTATTTATTTACTGTTTTATTTAATTCAAAATATTCATATATTTTCTATGAGCCAAATACTTGTAGTAAATTCTTAGTAGTTCATGAATTGTGACTCCAAACCCTGGGTAGCTGGATATTAGCATTAGTTTCGTGATATCATTTTAATAATTCATACGTTTTTTTGGTATCATTTATTGGATAGTACTACACTTCTCATATGTTTTTAATTGTTTTAAATGTAAAACCCTCTGATATTGGCTTGCCTAGCAAGAATAGTGTTAAGCTCCATCACGGTCCCAACGGTGGAAAATTCGGGTTGTGACATTTACACTCTTCCTTACCAAAACAAAGATCAATAATACAGAGGGACAGAAATATCTTAAATTAGTCTTACTTCAATATCAAACTCAACCTTGAGTCAATACTCAACACTTACCAAATTTCAGTAACACAGGATAAGAGATACCCAACATAACAATTAGCTAAGCTAAGCATGAACAAGTTGATTAGAGACTACAACAGTTACCACAATAGGACTCACTCGCATGCTATGACTCGACATCAACACATAGGTGCTCGTCACGTCACCTATATATTGTACTCAATAACCAAAGATGTAGAAAGTAGTCAATTAATACCTAATCCCTCAACCCACTCGTATCTAGTCATAATTAGCTTTAAAATATCAATTTTTGCTAAAGAAATCAATCTCAATACACAATTATAGTTTTCCCAAATTTTCCCCAAAAAGTCAAAAACCGACTCCGGACCCGCTTGGTCAAAACTCGAGGTTCGGACCAAAATCCATTTACTCACTCACCCCCGAGCCCGAATATGTAATTAGTCCGAAATATGACCTCAAATTGAGGTCTAAATCCCCAAATTTGCAAAATTCCCATTTCTCCCAAAAATCCTAATTTCTACCCTTAAAGAACAAGATTTAGGACAAGAAATTCAGTGAATGATAATGGAAATTGAAGAAAACGAGTTATGAAGTGAAAATCTATGATTTTATGTTGAAATCCCTCTTCAAAAATCTCCCTAAGTCAAGTTCTAGTGATGAAAAATGAAATTTGGGAAGAAGTCCCGTTTTTGTTCTGTTTTGAAGATCACTGACAGGTCTTCATCGTGTTCGCGAGAGACCTGTCACGATCGTGATGCACAGAATCCAGAAAGGCCTTCGTGTTCGCGAAGAGTTTCACGTGTAAACGTAGGTCTGTCCCCTCTGACCTTCGCGTTCGCGAGCCTGGGCTCGCGTTCGCGTAGAACAACTCAAAAATTTCCCAGCCCTCATCCAATACACTATGTGGTCGCGTCTAGCAGGCCACGTTCACGAAGAGCAAACCCCCCAATGCTCTGTGTTCGCGACCCAAGCCTCGCGTTCGCATAGAAGAAATCCACCCCCAACCCAACTTACACTTCGCGATCGTGAGAGAGGTTTCGCGATCGTGAAGCACAAAACATCAATGCACAAGAAACAGCAACACACCAGATTTCTCTAAGTCTCAAACTACTCGTGGCCTATCAGAAACTCACCCGAGCCATCGGGGCTCCAAACCAAACATAGACACAAGTCTAAAATAATCATACGGACTTGCTCGTGTGATCAAATTGCCAAAATAACACCTAGAACTTCGAATTTAGCACCAAAACCTATGAATTTCTCAAGAACACTTTAAAATTACTATTTTCTCAACTAAAGGTCCGAATCACATCAAATCAGTTCCGTTTCTCACTAAATTTCACAGATAAGGTATAAATATTATAACGGACCAGTACCAGGTTTCAGAACTAAAATACGGGTCTGATACCAACAAGATCAAACATTAAGCGAATTATTTAAAATCATAATTTTTCAGTCTTTCAATTTTAGTCAAAAATTCATATCTCGAGCTAGGGACCTTGAAATTCGATTCAGGGCATACACCTAGGTCCCATATTTTACTATGGACCCACCGAGACCGTCAAAATACGGGTCCGGGTTCTTTTACTTAAAACACTGACCGAAGTCAACAAAAAATCATTTTTAAGGCAAAAAATTATTATTTCTTCAATTTTCCACCTAAAAGCTTCCCGAAAACACGTTCGGACTGCGCATGCAAATCGAGAAGGGTAAAAAAAGATATTTTTAAGACTAAAAAGCGTAAAATAGAGTTCTAACATACAAGATGACCCATTAGGCCAGCACAAATCTAATACCATAAATCAACACCAAAAATCACATTCAGAATCACAAAGATGCTAGAAAATCAGTTTTCATATGATTTCTACCATTAGTTTGTTCAAGAGTTCCAAAATGCAGATCTAGAATCAAGATGCCATTTTTGAATAACTTGCAAATGAAATTAACAAGGAAGAGACTAATCAACTACTCTGATGCCAAATGTTAGAGCAGTGCGCAGCGGAAATAAAGATCAGACATACCTCCTGCCATTGTTGCAAAGTTGTGACGACTCGACATGTCGTTTTGAGTATTTTCACTTTGCTCGATATTTTAAGGGCTTGAGTAAGTCTGTGTTATGATATGGTACTTGTTGGTATGTTTGGACGTGGTCCTGAAGGGCTCGGGTGAGTTTCAGATAGGTTTGGGTTGTGTTGCGCTCGTTTTCTTATGTTTCGACATTGTTTCTTCAAGAATAAATGGTACTACATTAAGCAAATTAGCTGCAATTTATGCTTTTATTGAAGCATTAGATCCGTATCGTAATTACAGAGCCATAGCAAAAAAGTCATCGAATTTAGACATCGTATAAGGAGTTTATGATCATTTTACTAAGAATTGGATTGCCAGATTTTTCTAAATTAATTACGAAATTGTCACTGACTTCGTATTTAAAAATTTGCACTATTTTCAAATATTGAAACCAACATATCTCCTTTAATAGAAGGTCAAATGGAGTGATTCAAGAGCCTAACTTGACTAGAATTTCACAAAAAATCTATTGGAGGTATCAAAAGCGAGTTTCGAGATCATTTGGCACAAGAAACGAGGCAGAACAGTGTTAAAACAAGTGTTTTGTTCATTTAACATATTTTGAGTTGGGTAGCTCGGAATTGGGAAATATTTTAGGCGATTTTCACCATATGAATTGGGATAAGTGTTCTCTACTCGGTTTTGATTATATTCCATGAATCTATCTTCGATTTTAGCTTTTGGTTGATTAATTTTAAAGAGGAATTTGGGGGGTTTGGCCTAAAGTTTCATAATATGAATTTTTGAGTTTTGAACAACGATTTGGAGTCGGAATTTAGTGAAACTAGTATTGTTGGACTCGTAATTGAATGAGTTATTGGATTTAGTGAGTTTTGTCAGGTTCTGATGCGTGGGCCCGGGTGTGCTTTTTGGCTGGATTTGGGATTTGATTTAAGATTCGATCTTTATCATTTGGAATTGTTTCCTTGGTCTTTATTTGATGTATTTGAGTTTCTTTTGTCTAGTTTTGAGACGTTCATAGGTCACTACGCGCGTGATGGCACTTTTGGAGCATCGCTTGGCTTGCTCGGTATTGTAATTAACTTTTTCGAGGTAAGTATTTTGCCTAAAGTTTTTGAGGGAATTTTCCTCTTATTTGTCATTTTTTGCTACCTGCGGGGGTGATACATATATGAGGTCACGAGGGTATATGTATGTTCCAGGGTTAATCATGTCGGGGGTGGATTAAGTTATAATTATGTTTGTAGAATTTCGTGACCTGTTGCTTCATGCCTCACTTGACTTCTTGATATTAAGAACCTAGTATTAAATGTTAAAATCGAGACTTAGCCTATTATAACTTGATCAAATTTGATGGAATTATGAGAGTATATTGATGTGTCTAATTCGGTCATCTTTATGCATAATCATTATTACATTGTTACGACCGATATTTTGAGATGCTAGATTCCATACTTGTACTGTTGATAAATTGTGGGATTTGTGGAAGTACTTGAATTATGTGTTCCTTGAGGGTTCATTGAATCATTGCTGGCTTGGAAATCAGTGATTGAGAATTTTTTTGGAATATTCGTTCGGACACTCTTCTCGATGTTATTTATACTTCCCGCCTTGCTATTTTATTGGTATTCATATGCTTGGTAAGGAAGAGTGTAAAGCACGAAGGGTGATGCCGTGCCATTTTTTATTCATTATCATGTGAGGAAGAGTTTAAAGCACGAAGGATAATGTCGTGCCATTTTATATTCATTGTTATGTGAGGAAGATCCTAAAGCACGAAGGGTGATGTCGTGCCATTTTATATTCATTATCATATGATTTCAGAGTGTAAAGCACGAAGGGTGATGCCGGGACATTTCAGATACATTATCATGCGAGGGAAGAGTGTAAAGCACGAAGGGTGATATCATGCCATATCATGTGAGAATAAAAGCACGAAGGGTGATGTCGTGCCATTTCATTTATATTGTTATGCTTTTAATATTGTTAGGTCATGGCATGAAGGGTGTTTCCGTGCAGGTGAGGATGAGGAACATGCATTATGATGTGATATTTGTTTTCCGTGTATACATTTTCGCCTTTACCTTGAGCAGTTATTGTCGAAATTATATATTTTGTGTGAATATGTTGTTATTGACCCGTACTTTACCTCTGTCTCAATTGTTGTTGCGTTGTACATTTCTCTTACTTGCTTAACATGCCTATGCCATGCCTATTTCCTTCTTTTAAAATTATATTCATGTCATACCTATTCCGTCATATTCTAGTTTAAGCATTCTGTCATGCTAGTCATTCACGCCTTTACTTGTTAACTTGTAAAGATCATGTGAATCCTTCTTATTTGTCATATTTTTACTTAAGCCTCCAATATGCTAGTTAATTGACGTTGATATCCCTTACTTTCTAATTATTGTTATTACTAACGTGCTTTCTGTTTAGTTCTTCACTGTTGCTCACATGTATATACTTGTCCATTGTTGTTACTCGGGTATTTCCTACTTTGTAATTTATGTTATCGTGTTTCTATCATGTGGTTGGTTCTGTTATACGTACATTTGGAAGGATGAGTTGAACGCACAAAGGGTGTTGCCGTGCTAATTGATTTGTTACATAAATTTATTTATATAGGGTGAGGATGAGATAGAAGTACGAGGGGTGTTACCGTGACACGTGACTTGATATCTTGGATACACTTCTTATACCATGAAAGATTGTAAATCTTCTACTGTAATTCCTGCTAATAATTTTTTATTGTCTCACAGAGTTGTATACGGTACTTTTGTCTATTATGTTTTGAACTGCCTATATTGTTAGTCTAATGTACAGTTTATAACAAATAGCATCTTTCAACTAAAAGCCTCGTCACTACTTCGACGAGGTTAGACAAAATACTTACCAATACATGAGGTCGGTTGTACTGATACTACACTTCTAGACATTGCGTGCAGATTTTGGAGCGGAGCTGCTGGTGACGTCGGATGCTGATTCAGAAGATGTTCGTGCATTTGGATATAGCTTCCACTTGTCCATGGTAGCTTAGGTTATTTCTAATTTATTTATGTAACCTTCAAGCAGAACGTGTATTTATTTGTATCAGTTTTGAAATTCCAAATCTTAGAAGCTCGTGATTCGTACAACCAGGTCTTGGGTAAATTTATAAATGTTCAACTAATTCTTTACTATTTTCCTATAATCTCTTTTGGATTGTATTTTCTGTTAGTTGGCTTAACTAGCGGATCGACTTAGGTGCCATCACGACCAGTGGTTTTTGGGTCGTGACAAGGTGGTATCAGTGCACTAGGTTTGTAGATTGTACGAGTCATGAGCAAGTGTCTAGTAGAGTCCTACGGATCGGTATGATAATGTCCATACCTATATTTGGGAGGCTACAGTGCATTTAGGAAAAAATTTCCCTTTCTTCTTTCCATATCGTGCAGCCTTGTTTCATCTTGAATCTACGACTTTGACTCCTTCCAATCGCTCATATGCGGTGTTGTGCACCCAGTATTCGTTATGTGTCGACGATCGGTGATGCTGCAAATAGATTACGATGTGTTGTCTAGCCTCAGAAGCAGATGCAGTGTTAAATCTTCTAGTCGTTCATTTGTGGTATGAGACAGGTTCATGGTCTGGTTGGTAAGCATAGATTTGAGAAGATTGGCGGGTGGCTTGGCTATTGTGACTAAGGTGGGTTCATGGCAAGGTGTCGATATGAGTATAACTGGTGGGCCATCTCCTGCATGATGAGTTTGGATCGTGTGTCTCGTGTGAGGTTTCCATACGGTGGATTGCATATGTGATCATTTCAAAGCATTTGGGGATGTTGTTTGACTATTACAATGATGGGTAAGCGCTTGGCAAAGTCTTCGGGGCGTTATATGACTAATATTGCATGAGTTTTTGAGGTATACAGCTAAATAGTCGTGCGGAATTGGGGCATGCTATGAAAATATGGTACTTTGGGGTGTCAATGAGATAATATATGGCACACAGCTAGACTCGAGGCTGATAGCTAGTACCTGGATCTGCACATGGAAAACATGTGCAGGAAAGGGCATGAGTAAACCACAACGGTACCTGGTAAGTGCCAAGCCTAACCTCGGTTGAGTAGTGACGAGATCAGGTCAGAGCACTACTGGTATAAATGTAATGAAATAAGACAGAAGGAATATTACAGTAAAATAAATATGAAATTCTAAAAGGAATAGAGCTCCATGGAAGCCAACAATTCAGAACACAGTAATAGCAACAGAGGGATCTCCCGGGATACCGTCCCATAGTCCCAAACGTAAATGTGCAGGGGGATCTCCTGGAATACCGTTTCGTAGTCCCAAAGTAAATATGCAGTGCTGGGAGATCTCCCGGAATACCGTTCCGTAGTCCCAAAGTAAATATGCAGTATAGGGGGATCTCTCGAAACACTGTTCCATAGTCCCAAAGTACATATGCAGCTCAATCAATATAAACAAAAATTTTAACAAGGATATCTACAGTTTAGACTAAGTTCACATAAAAGAACACACGTAATTCTCACTAGACATGCTGCACAGAGTTCAAGTAGACATTTAAAACACGTAGGCATGCATTTATAACCTAAACAAGGTAATTACATATGCTAGTGTAGTTCAAATAAGGAAAAACATGTTAAGACTTAGTGAAAAATGGAGTTTTACAACAAATAGCCTGTGTACTTACCCGTCACTTCACGTACACGGCGCTCATATATTAAAAGTATCAAATCCTAAGAGGAGTCCCCCCACACAAGGTTAAGAAAGCCACTTACCTCGAACCAGGATCAAATTAATCTGAAATAATGCTTTTTCTACGAATATCCGGATCCGGATAGCCCGAATCTAGCCAAATCAATTACATAACGTAAATATAGCTACAAACAACTAATTTAACTAATGAAATCAAAGATAACGCAAGAAACTAGAAAAACGCCCAAAAATCCTCCCAGGGCCCACATCTCGAAATCGGGTAAAGTCACAAATTATGAACACCCATTCACTCACAAGTTCACTCGTACCAAAATTATCCAAATCCGATGTCAAAATCCCACTCAAACCTCAGAAATTTGATTGGGGAACTTTTCACCCATTTTCCCAACTTTCTCACACAAATTCCTTGATTAAATGAAGAAACAATTATAGATTAATGAAATTCAACCAAAATCGAGTAAGGAATCGTTACCCATAAGCTTCCTCTGAAAATCTCTCGAAATTTTGCCTCAATCTGAGCTCTCTAGGTCCAAAAATGGAGAATGTAATCAAACCCTCGATTTTGACCTTTTTTCTGCCAGTCAAATCGCACCTGCGAACCCTTCTTTGCACCTGGGGTGCCGCACCTACAAAAATTCCATCGCAGGTGCAGAAATCACTTAAGTGGGTAGGGACCGCATCTGTGAGCACTGGGCTGCACCTGCGAGCCCGTTCTGTGGTCCACAACCATTTCTGTGGTCTCCTAATCGCATTTGCGAACCCAACTGGACAGGGTCAAAATCCGCTTCTGCGGCTCCGCACCTACGGTCCAAGGTGCGCAGGTGCAAAAACACCAGGTGCAGCAACTTCAGCAAATTGCATAAGTCTCAAACCAATCCATTAAGCACCCGAAACTCAACCGAGGCCCCGGAACCTCAACCAAACATACCAAACATGCCAACTAATCCTAAAACACCATAGGAACTTAGTTGAGCCCTCAAATCACATCAAACAATGCTAAAAACACAAATCACCCACCAATCCAAGCTTAATGAACTTGAAACTTCAAGAATTCTACAATCGATGCCAAAACCAACCAAACCACGTCCGATTGACCCTAAATTTTTCATAAAAGTCATAATTCAAACTACGGACCTAATCTAACTTCCAGAATCGGATTCTGACCCCGATATCAACATTTTCACTACCGGCCCAAAACTCCAAAATTTTGACTTTCGCCATTTCAGGCCTAAATGAGCTACAGACCTCCACAACACAATTCGGACATGCTCCTAAGCCCAAAATCACCCAACGGAGCTAACGAATTTGACAAAATTCCATTCCAGAGTCATCTACACACAGATCCGACTACGATCCAAATCTTAAGACTTAAGATCTCATTTAGGGACTATGTGTCCCAAAATACTCCAAAACTCAAAATAAATCATCCCGACAAGTCACAATAGCAGAAATAGATATGGGGAAAGCAGTTAATAGGGGATCAGGGCTCTAACTCTCAAAACGATAGGTCGGGTCGTTACATTGACAAACTTGCCAAATTGAGTTTTGATCATAGCAATGAAGTTTTTAAGTATGAAAACTACATCAGATTTCAATCTCAAAAGAAATGTCCTAGTACATCTAGTGTAATCATCCACCAAAGTAAGAAAAAGCTTTATTCCATTATATGTAGAAAAATTTTAGGTTCCCCAACCATCCATGTGAATTAGGTGAAAAGGTTCAACACTTCTAGTAGTACTTAGTGGAAATGGTGTAACGACCCGACCGGTCGTTTTGCATTATCACACCCCGTTCCCCTAAACTAAACTTCTCGTAGCGGCTTATTGTGATTTATGACTTGCGGGGGCGGGTGGTCCGGGTTTCAGAAGTGTTTAGAGCAATATTGGAACACATGGTTCCTTAAGGTTGGCCTTTAAGGCCAAGTTTAACTTCGGTCAACCTTTTGAGTAAACGACCTCAGAATCGTGTTTCTACGGTTTCGGTAGCTTTATATGATGATTTCGGACTTGGACGTATGTTCGGAATGGGTTTTGGATGACCCGGGAGCGTTTCGGCGCCCAATAGCGAAATAAGAGTTTCCTTAAGTTCATATTGTAGTTTGGGACGTGTTTTTGTATTATCGAGGTCCAAACAGAATTCTGAGACTAGGAATAGTTCTGTTATGTCATTCATGACTTGCTCGCAAAATTTGGGGTCATTCCGAGTAGTATAGGTCAATTCGGCGCATTGTTAGCGAATTCAAGAAACTTAAAGTTCTTAAGTTTGATTCTAGGGGTTTTGAGGTGTGATTTTGAGTTTTAGTGTTGTTTTGGGTGTTCCGAAGGCTCGAGCGAGTCCGTATTATGATTTGGGACTTGTTGGTATATTTGGACGGGGGCTCGAGTGGGCCCAGGTGCCTCCCGGGCACCAAACAAGGCCAAAAACCAGCTGAAGCAGTTGCTGGTGCACCTGATCTGCTGCGACCGCAGGTGCGGTTGCTCAGTCGCAGGTGCGAGACCACTCCTGCGGTCCTTGCCTCGCAGGTGCGGCTCCAGGTAAGGCTGCCCATTTATCACAGGTGCGGATAATATCCGCAGGAGCGCAACTGCAAGTGCGAGCTCCTTTCCGTAGGTGCGAGCCCGGGCCCCTTGCCCCTCTTCCGCAGGTGCGAGTCTTTTCTCGCAGGCGCGAGACAGTAGGTGTGGTCCTTGAGCCGTAGGTGCGGAACCACAGTAGGCAGTGAATTCTTTAAAACACAGGATTTTTTCATTTCAACCCATTTTCTTCCTCCATTAGAGACCTTGAAAGCTTGGGAAAGAGATCCACGACCTAGCTACCAAAAAGGTAAGTGAATTCTATCATAAAGTTAGTTAATGCAGGAATTCCTAGTTGAATTAACTACCTAGTTAGTGAAAAAATTAAGGAATTTGGGTAGTAACCTAGGGCTTTTGAGAATTTAGAGAATTACCAGTAAATTGGCTATGAAATCATACAAAAATTATATATTAATGATCCTTAGGTTATGGGTGAGTGTTTCCTTCGAGAATTTTTGGAATCCGAGCATACAGGCCCGGGGTTGGATTTTGGGATTTCTTCAAGAATGATGAATTTGACTAAGTAGTAGGAGAATTCCATGCTTTGAGTATATATTTATATATTTGTATAACATTTGGCTAGTTTCGAGTCTGTGGGTGTCGAGTTTGGAGTTTAGGGACGTTCTTGACCCGGAGAGTAGGTTCGACATGAGGTGAGTCTCCTTTCTAACCTTGTAAGAGGGAATTGTCCCCCTAGGTGATTTAAATGGCTATGTGCTAATGTTTATGGGTGCTACGTACGTGCAAAGTGACGAGAGTCCGTATGTAGCGACTATTATTGTTATGTCCGGGTAGTTAGGCCTACACCATGCCTTATGTTTTTCCTTGAAATGAACTATATGCTTAAAGAATTAATGTTATATGCGGCTTGTTTCCCTGAGATCATGGAATTTGAGTAATTTTAAGGAATTGTTCACGAAAAGTAATTTATAAAGAATAAATGTGTGGATTGTGTGTGCATGTGACTGCTTCGCAATTTACATTCCGCGAGTAGAGTGTTATTTCTCCCACTCTTATGGGAGCGGGCCGTACGCCACGGCGAGATTGAAAGATATATTATGATTCGGGCCGTTCGACCCTCGGTAATGCACATATATGATCATTATGATGGCTCAGGCCGGTTGTCCTTATCCTGTATGCGCATGCTAAATTGTTAATGATTCTTTTATGGATATTGAGTGGTCAGATATTTTAAAGGAAAGAAAAGAATAATGAAGTAGTAATTGTATATTTACTTCCAGTATTTATTTGAATTGCTGTTATTTGTAATGTTTATTGCTTTTATCGTCCTCGTATGTCTGTTACTGATATTATATCTTATTTAATCATTTTGTTGGACCTTAGTGAGTGTCAAGTAGACCTCTCGTCACTACTTCGAGGTTAGGCGGGATACTCACTGGGTACATATTTATTTAGGTACTCATACTACGCTTCTGTACTTAATTGTACAGGTTCTGAGGCTGGTGCATCTGGTTATCAGACAGGAGCTCGATTTTGATCATAGTTGGACCTGACTTCACGGTGAGCTGCTTCTCCTGACGATCCTCGGTAGCACCATAGAGTTTCTTTTGCTTATTTCCCGTCTATTTCTTTCAGCCATTGGGACTGTATATTATATATTTTGTATATTCTTTTAGTATGCCCGTAGGACTTGTGACACTAGTTCCTGGCACACACGTGGTAGTTATTATGGATTTCGGATTTGTATATATTGGCTCACGCCTCCTTATGACCACTTTTGATTAAAATTGGCTAATTATCCTTGTCAATTTATGGTTTAAGCTTTAAAAACATGGTATATGTTGAAATGTTTAATCAAACAAGAAAGAACCCTTAGTAAAATGAGTGTTGGCTTGCCCGACCCCGTTGTTAGGCGCCTTCGCGACCTGAGTCAGGATTTTGGTTCGTGGCAAATGGCATTCTAGTTTGCCTTGCCAAGGGGAAAACCTCACACCTATGAGCATTATTAAAGTCTATACTATTTATGAAGCATTGTAGTTTTCTAAGGACTGGCAGGGTACATGTCACATTCTCTTGTGCCATATATCTGGATCTCCTTATTGACAACTGTAAAAGCTTTGCAAGAGGTAGTATGTTTTGTTAATCCAATGAGGTCATGGTGTACAACCCATCTTCCTCCCAACCAATATCCTTCACCTTCCCAAACAAGAGGTCCTGAAATACACAAAATGTAGAGAAAAAAGAAGCAAAATAGTACAGATCTTTTGTCACCTTGGAGATAGACAAAAGATTGAAATTGAAGGCAGGAACACATAAGACATTCTTAATAGTGTCACCTCCTGACAATCGACAATCCCCTATGTGAGTAATTTTGGCATAATCCCATGTTAGTAGTTGAACTTGTCCTGCATTTTCTGTTTGTATTCCATGGTGCAACAATTCTTTATTTCCTATCATATGGTTTTTAGCTCCTGTGTCTACAATCCACTTAGGAAATCTATAGTGTTATAAAGAAATGTACTTGCCATTGCTTCCACGGTGCCACTTGATTCACCAATTGAGCATTTGTCAACAACTGTAGGATCTGAGAATATTGTTCATTTGTGAACATGTGTGTTGGAACTCCTTTATTTGCTTCATGTGGAATATTGAATTCCATCTGTACTACATTAAGTCTTCTCTTAGGTCTAAAATCATATGGATACCCACTATTTTATAGCAAGTATCCTTCGACTGACCTGGTTTGTTACAGAATTCACACTTCATCAACTTGTAGCAGCCTGCCTTTGTATGCCCCTTCTGATGACAATACTCATATTCTATGTTGAAGTTCTTCCCTGGCTTGTTCCCTGACTGTGTGGTGAACATAGAAGTAGGCTCAACCTGTCCTGTATGCGTGTTGAAATGTTTGCCTAAGTGTAGTACCCCGGAAATATTTCGAAGTGCATAAGCGTGATTAAGAAAGTTGATGTGTGCTAATTACATTATTTTGTGTGCAAAAGAGGACTATTAATATGATGGATATTAATTGGATATAATAACAAGTGTACAAGGTATATTTGAAGTGATATAGGGACTAAGGAGAGCCATTGGGACAAGTCAAGTTAGAAATTTCATGATAGACTAAAGTTCCAAATAAGTATGCGCAAGACCTAAATTTTGACGAGCATATCTAGATATATATATATATATATAAGTTGTTATGTGATTTATAACCTATTAAGTGAAATATGTTCGAGTCTAGTTTATAATGCTTCATACCGTTCGTGATTTGAATATCCCTACAAGAAATTATGATCAAATACCCAAGGATGGCAGTGAAGTATTGCCATAGCGTGCGCATCCGAGCTTTTTAGGAGGAGTGAACTAGGGACGCAAATCTTCGGGGCAGTGTCCGAAACCCAGAAATTTGGGCCTATAAGTACAAAGTCGGGGAGATGGAGTATTTTGAGATTTTGGAGTTAGGGTTCTTGAGGTCAAGAGGCAATTTTAAGCTCAAATCAAGTCCAACCAACTAAGGTAAGTTGTTAATGATATATTGGGTTGATTCTTACTCAATAAACGTAAGTTCTAATATCATTCTTGCATCCAAATACTAATTTCATCATCAAATCCTCAAGAACACAAAAATCACCAAAGTTATGATTTTTTAAGATTGATCTACTAGAGGAAATTCTAATGTTTCAAACTCATTTATTATGCGTAGTTAGAAGTATTTGAAACATTTGTTACAAGTTTTAATGGTTGAAAGATTGGATTATAAAACTTTAATTCATGGCATAAATATTACTTTTGAGAAAAATAAAAGAGAAGATGAGTAGTAATCTTGGCGATGAAATTGATGAATACAATGAACCTATGGAATTATTTGATAAAAAAAGTTAGAGGTGATCAACTAAGTAACTACCCGAATTGTATATTCTGCAAGTGTTAATTATGGAAGACGATAAATAGTAACTTGGTGGAATTTGAAAATTGATGACTTCGAATGGGTATTAAAATATAAGAATGAAGTTGAATGGGCTAGCATATGAATCTATTCGGCGATTTGAGTTGTTGGAGGCTTGTAGTCAACTTATGAACCATAAATGAATATTGGTCAATATTTTAGGTCATACTTTGATGTAATTTAGATATATAATTATAGATATCGACTTGTTGGTGATGTTTGAGCATTTTAATCAACATTGGAAAAATGGAACAAGATTGAATGTTTGTGAATGTTAACAAAGCGAAAGCGAGGTAAGTTGATTAAAACTTACTCTTCTTGAGGAATTTTCTCTAAAAGCATGTTTCGAGTTAATGTTTAAGTTGTTTGCAAATGTGCTTTCGTTCTTGTGGGGAAAAACAAATATGGATGTCTCTATGTACTAAAATATTATGTTGCATATGTAGTGTCATGTCATTTTATAAAATTTTATTTTAAATCTTGTTGGCAAAATAAGACTTAAGGTAAATGTTGCAAGTTTTTATCAAAATTTACGTATTAATAAGAGTATACATATTTGAGTGGTAAATATAAGTTTTCATGGAAAGTATATCTGTTGAAATTGATAAATAGAATAACACTTGTGGTATATTTTAAAGGTTGTTGTTAAATTGCTAAAGGCTTTAACATGTAAAAGCTTATTTATTTAAATTTTTTTCAAACGTTTTAGATTTTCTATTAGTACTATGATTTGATTAAAAAAATAGATCCTTTGAGGCTACTATGATATGAATCTATTTTTGATGTATCAAATATTTTGGGAGTTACTTGTGTTCACCGAGATTGACTTCGGATGTATTGTGTTCGTCGTCATGAAACTACACATGCCGGTGTAGGTGTAGATGGTCACTTTGAGGTATAGACTACGGCAGAGTGATCTCCCTCGAGAGGCTACTATTTTGTGATATTATTAGCATGGCTGAGTCGATTCGTACGGCACTACAATGAGATGACCTGTGCAAGTAAGGTATATGATACTTGCCGCTAGGTACATAACCTAGTTGATCTTCTTGGGTCGGTGATGATGTCATACTCCTAGTGAAAGGTAAGGATGATTTTCTTATGTTTAGGCCTAAGGAGCCAAAAGTGATTTCAATAACTTAAAGCAAAATAGAATGATTTTGTAGGATTTTATTCAAAATCTTGGATTGACATAAATGTTTTAAAAGTTTATATTGTGGGTTTATTTAAAATGATAAGGATCATAATCTGATAAAATTTCTTATCGTTTTATATCAAAATATTGGTGCATTGTTTTTATAAAGTTTGTCCCAAGAACTAAAGTTAGAGAGAGTCTATGACACTTATTGAATACCATTGTGGTGTACTCAGCCCTTAGGGGCCCCCACTTACTTTACATGTTTCAGGATAATGTGTGATACGTGTCATGAAATCAGGGCTAGGATGACTCTCTTCCTGAGGTATATGGTGAGGCACCACTCCTATTTCGTGGTAGCTATTATGTTGTTTTCTTAATTTATGCTAGTCGGGTATTAGCCCAAGTGTTTGATTCTATTCTTTGGTATAGAGGCTCCATAAATAGTTGAAAGGTTGTAGTAACGGGGTTGTAATCGACATACATGAGAATATATTCTTTACTTAGTCTCATTGTTATTATCATGAAAAGCTTCATGTGTGATTTCGAATTGGAATATTTTATCTTTTAATTTGATAATACATATGATTTTCAAGGAGCTTCCGCAGTTAAATTGGTTTTCATGCATATGATCTGGGTGCATCATATAGTTTGATTTGCTCTGGTCGGGTAGTGTGTCGGGTTCCGGTCATGTAGTTTTGGGTCGTGACAAACTTGGTATCAGAGCACTAGGTTCTAAGTCGAGTCCTAGGAAGCCTATGGAGCCGTGTCAAGTAGAGTCCTTCTTATCAGTGTATTGCTGGCCACACTTATATTGGGGAGGCTACAATGACATTTAGGGAGTTTCACTTTCATTTTACTCTAGATCATGCGTTTGTGCCTGAAGTGAGAGTACGTATTCTCGATCGTATTTATTACCTATTGTGAATATATAGAAGTGACAAGAATAAAGCTCAAGGTTCAAGTTATAATACAAGATGTTTGGGCTAATAGCAAGAAAGTGTCAGATTTGTTCAAAATGGAAAGATGAGTTGAGAATAGATTGAGACTGATACAGTCAATACGTATGACTTTGGTGAATAAGAATTAATAGTCAAATACTGAGAAATTATGGAAGAAAATAAGGTGATGATGTCAGCTAGTGTTGTCAGGATTGTGTCATGATTTATAAATTTTTTTACTAAAGAATGCGAATAAAGACACCTATGGTAGACCCTAGATTTCAATTCAAGATTGTTGGTCAAGATGTTGGGACGGCTATTTACTATGATAATCACCATTAAAGAGTTTAACAAAGGTGCAAAAAAGTATTGCAAATCAAGAGGTTTCATCTTAAATTATCATGACAAGATATATAAAGGTTATATGGATCTAATTGATAAGTGAATATGAATCAGTCAAGTTTGTGGAACATAGTATGACTCATAAGAAGTAAGGCATAGTTAAGACAGTGTCAACAATGACCAAATACACATTCCCAAAAGAATAGAGAAAAAAAGACTTTCTTGATCATCCGAGAAGGAAATGTTACAAGACGTGAGAGATAAACCTTAACTATTCTAAAGATCGGGTTTCCCCTGAGCATGATAGGTTATCGTCATGATGGTGTCATATGTGATAGAAGTGACACAAGAAATAAAGTGCCACGTGTAAGTACGAGTTGAGGATAGATGAAGCACGCCATATGTAAAATATGGGCATGACAATCTTGAGTACCCCAGATAATGAATGTGGTACAATAAAAAATATTCAATCTCTATTGATCCATACCAAGGTATGCGAGAATAAAGTACGTGAACTTAAATGGGTAAGCGTGAAAATATTATGGCATGATATGCACAAAAGGTGTAATCTTGGAGGTTATAAGAAGCAATATAGGTTGTTAGAGAAGGAAAAAAATGACGTGGAATGATAATATTGAGTTTGTCTAGACGAGGTATCTCTTATTTTATTCTATTGAAATGATGAAAAATTGAGAATTTCCAAGAATTATCTTAAAGTAGCTCTATATGTGCCCAAAAAAAGAGCAGTTAACTTGTGATTTAACGAATCCTTATAATTTAAGAAGAATAAATATTGAAATGGCACATGAGCTAAGTTAATGTCACGACCCAAACCGATGGGCCGCGACGGGCACCCGGTACCTTACTCAACCGAGTACCAACGTAATGTATCTTTCGTATCATACTACTATAGGTAATTGAACCGGAGTAAAACATGAGGGACTACAAACTTATATATATGACATACTGGCCTATAAGGCCAAAATGATCACCCTTACACTAAACATAGGCCGACAAGGCCATACAATATTTCATGTACACGATATATGTCTACAAGACTCTAAGAGTACATAAATATCATAAGGGTCGGGACAGGGCCCCACATACCAACTAATACACATCCAAATCATACTGACCAAATAGGCAACTCCGGAGCAAATGGAGCGTACCAACACCTTCCACTGAGCCGATAGCCTACTTGGAAGACTCTTAACCTGTCTATCGGGACCTGCAGGCATGAAACGCAACATCCCCGAGCAAAATATACGTCAGTACAAATAATGCACCGAGTATATAAGGAATGAAAATCAGTAAATAATTGACATGAGAGAAACATGGAGTAACAGACTCAATATTTATGTCCGAATAACTCTGTGAATCATTGATATTTATAATGTCATGCATATGCGTATAAATGTCATACCATGTATGGGTATATGCGTTCATAACATCATCAAGCCTCTGAGGGCATCCCATCATNACTTTGATTAATATCATGAAATCAAATGTGTCAATTTACGTATTTTCTGAGACCCATGAATAGATGATAGAATAATGTGACACATGGGGAATCAAGATCATAAGCATCTCTAGTGTTTCTAAGAATAGAGTCATTTATGAAAATTGTGCATTTGCTCGTTTCATTTGTATCGTATAGATCATGCCAAAAGAAAGAAGGCATAGCCTTAACATACCTGAACTGATTTTCTTGACAATGCTCTAAAACATATCTTTTGCAAAAACGTGTAACGGCGGATCGAAATAGGAAAAAATTCGTATGATATTCTTGAGAAATATTGCATCATACTTCCTCAAAATTGCAAAATCTCACGTTGCTAAGACACAATCTCGTATGAATTTTTGTTGTAACCTCATCCGTACTTTGTAGTCATAATCTTCATTCGTATTGTTGTAGCTTCACAAGGTCATAAGCCTTTTTCACTTTGGGAATTAAGAGAATCCTTCTCAATAGAATCTTTCAACCAAAATAATATATAGTGCACATACCTTAAATATTGCCGCCACCTACTTATGCATAAGGATTGGTGGCAATTTGCTGCCATATTCCCATAGGCCCACGTGAATTGTTCTCCCCTTAATAGTTATCCAAAATTCCACTTAAATAATTATCCATAAATTTCTAATTAACTTCCCACTCAAATCAATAATTAATCAATTATCCACATAATTAAGAATTATCTCAAATTACATAAAATACTACTCACTTTTAACACACTTTATATACTTTACTATCATGGTCATGTGGTACCTTGTATGACACTAGTCCATAAATACAGGGTATTATAGCTTAGACCGTATTTTATCCCAAAATATCAAACTTCGATGAAACTCATTTTCTTTGATTCGCTGACCCTCTCACCTTTACGAATTTACTTATCACTTGTTTGAAAATAGCATAATACTTATAATCTCAAGATAAGCTCATTTCTGAGCTTACGCTGATTAACTTATGATGAAACTTTGACGTAACAAAAATGCGGGATGCAACATCTCATTTTCGAGCTTATACCAATTTACTTATGGTGTACTTTCACGTACGAAAATATGGGGTGTAAAAGTTAAAGCTTTTGGAAAGTTATACATATAACGTGTAAAACATAAGGCTTAAAAAAAATTAAAAATGGTTATTGTGATGACCCGATAGGTCATCTTATGTTTTAGAACTAAATTCTATATTTTGAAGCCTTTAGAACCTCATTTTAGCCTTCCTCAATCTGTGTGCGCAGTCCGGGTGTTGATCCGGGAGGCTTATATGTTAAAAACTAGTAAAAATAAGAATTTTTCTTTAAAAAAATATTTGAGTTGACTTCGGTTAATGTTTTTAGCAAACGGACCAGATCCGCATTTTGACTGTCCCGGTGGGTCCGTATCATAATTTAGGATCTGGGTGTATGCCCGGAATCGAAATCGGAGGTCCCTAACTCGAGTTATTAATTTTTGTTGAAAATTAAAAGTTTGAAAGTCTAAAGACTTTTAAGAACTAGCTAATGTTTGGTCTTGTTGATACCGGGTCCGTATTTTGGTTCCAGAGCCCGGTACATGTCCATTGTAATATTTATGACTTGTATATGAAATTTTGTGAGAAACAGAGNTGTATCTTTCGTATCATACTACTATAGGTAATTGAACCGGAGTAAAACATGAGGGACTACAAACTTATATATATGACATACTGGCCTATAAGGCCAAAATGATCACCCTTACACTAAACATAGGCCGACAAGGCCATACAATATTTCATGTACACGATATATGTCTACAAGACTCTAAGAGTACATAAATATCATAAGGGTCGGGACAGGGCCCCACATACCAACTAATACACATCCAAATCATACTGACCAAATAGGCAACTCCGGAGCAAATGGAGCGTACCAACACCTTCCACTGAGCCGATAGCCTACTTGGAAGACTCTTAACCTGTCTATCGGGACCTGCAGGCATGAAACGCAACATCCCCGAGCAAAATATACGTCAGTACAAATAATGCACCGAGTATATAAGGAATGAAAATCAGTAAATAATTGACATGAGAGAAACATGGAGTAACAGACTCAATATTTATGTCCGAATAACTCTGTGAATCATTGATATTTATAATGTCATGCATATGCGTATAAATGTCATACCATGTATGGGTATATGCGTTCATAACATCATCAAGCCTCTGAGGGCATCCCATCATATCATATCGGTCACTGTGGGCAAATCATCAACGTATACCAGCTGATCAGGTGGTGGTGCGTATATAACGCCGTAATTTTCCCATATATATATATATATATATATATATATATAACGTCATCTGGTCATGGGTCAATGTAAATGAATGCAATGCATGAGAAGTACGTCAATAAAATCTTTCGGAGTGTCATAAGATCATTATGACTTTGATTAATATCATGAAATCAAATGTGTCAATTTACGTATTTTCTGAGACCCATGAATAGATGATAGAATAATGTGACACATGGGGAATCAAGATCATAAGCATCTCTAGTGTTTCTAAGAATAGAGTCATTTATGAAAATTGTGCATTTGCTCGTTTCATTTGTATCGTATAGATCATGCCAAAAGAAAGAAGGCATAGCCTTAACATACCTGAACTGATTTTCTTGACAATGCTCTAAAACATATCTTTTGCAAAAACGTGTAACGGCGGATCGAAATAGGAAAAAATTCGTATGATATTCTTGAGAAATATTGCATCATACTTCCTCAAAATTGCAAAATCTCACGTTGCTAAGACACAATCTCGTATGAATTTTTGTTGTAACCTCATCCGTACTTTGTAGTCATAATCTTCATTCGTATTGTTGTAGCTTCACAAGGTCATAAGCCTTTTTCACTTTGGGAATTAAGAGAATCCTTCTCAATAGAATCTTTCAACCAAAATAATATATAGTGCACATACCTTAAATATTGCCGCCACCTACTTATGCATAAGGATTGGTGGCAATTTGCTGCCATATTCCCATAGGCCCACGTGAATTGTTCTCCCCTTAATAGTTATCCAAAATTCCACTTAAATAATTATCCATAAATTTCTAATTAACTTCCCACTCAAATCAATAATTAATCAATTATCCACATAATTAAGAATTATCTCAAATTACATAAAATACTACTCACTTTTAACACACTTTATATACTTTACTATCATGGTCATGTGGTACCTTGTATGACACTAGTCCATAAATACAGGGTATTATAGCTTAGACCGTATTTTATCCCAAAATATCAAACTTCGATGAAACTCATTTTCTTTGATTCGCTGACCCTCTCACCTTTACGAATTTACTTATCACTTGTTTGAAAATAGCATAATACTTATAATCTCAAGATAAGCTCATTTCTGAGCTTACGCTGATTAACTTATGATGAAACTTTGACGTAACAAAAATGCGGGATGCAACATCTCATTTTCGAGCTTATACCAATTTACTTATGGTGTACTTTCACGTACGAAAATATGGGGTGTAAAAGTTAAAGCTTTTGGAAAGTTATACATATAACGTGTAAAACATAAGGCTTAAAAAAAATTAAAAATGGTTATTGTGATGACCCGATAGGTCATCTTATGTTTTAGAACTAAATTCTATATTTTGAAGCCTTTAGAACCTCATTTTAGCCTTCCTCAATCTGTGTGCGCAGTCCGGGTGTTGATCCGGGAGGCTTATATGTTAAAAACTAGTAAAAATAAGAATTTTTCTTTAAAAAAATATTTGAGTTGACTTCGGTTAATGTTTTTAGCAAACGGACCAGATCCGCATTTTGACTGTCCCGGTGGGTCCGTATCATAATTTAGGATCTGGGTGTATGCCCGGAATCGAAATCGGAGGTCCCTAACTCGAGTTATTAATTTTTGTTGAAAATTAAAAGTTTGAAAGTCTAAAGACTTTTAAGAACTAGCTAATGTTTGGTCTTGTTGATACCGGGTCCGTATTTTGGTTCCAGAGCCCGGTACATGTCCATTGTAATATTTATGACTTGTATATGAAATTTTGTGAGAAACAGAGTCAGTTTGACATGAGTCGGACGTCCGGTTGTAAAAATAGAAGCTTTAAAGCTTTCTTGAAAATTTCATTCCATTTGGTGATCAATTCGTAGTCCTAGGTGTTATTTTGGTGATTTGATTAGCGAGCAAGTTTGTGTGATGTTTTAGGACTTGTGTGCATGTTTGCGTTGGAGCCCCGAGGGCTCGGGTGAGTTCGGATAGGCTACGAAATGTTTTGAACTTAGAAAACATAGCAATAGCTGCAACTGATCAACAAACTTCGCATTTGCAAGGTATGGCTCGCAAAATGCGAACCTCGCATTTGCAAAGAGGCCATCGCAATTGCGAGCAGTGGGCTGGGGGTGGACCTTCGCATTTGCGAAGTATTGGGTCGCATTTGCGATCCTCACAGTCCGCATTTGCAAATACTGGTTCGCATTTGTGAAGACAACAGGCATAGGTCATTCTTCGCATTTGCGAAGACTTAGTCGCATCCAGGTCGCAAATGCAACACCTACAACTGATCAAATCGTTAGAAAAATAGGATTTTCACTCATTCTTCAAATTTGCAAAAACAAGAAAAACCTAGGGGCAATTTTTCCAAGACGCTTTCTTCCCCAATTCATTGGTAAGTGATCCTAACCCATTTTATTTCAATCTTTCACTACTTTTCCTATGATTTCAACCTAAAACTTGTGTTTTCATGGTGCAAATTTGGGGGTTTGGGTAGAATTAGGGATATTTGCAAATTACGGATTTAGACCTCAAATTGGGGTCGGATTCCGAAATTAATTACATAATCGGACTCGGGGGTGAATGGGTAAATGGATTTTGGTCCGAACCTCGGGTTTTGTCCAAGCGGGTCCGAGGTCGGTTTTTTCACTTTTTGGGGAAAGTTTGAGAATTCTACATTTATGCATATTAATTGATTCTTTTAGTAATATTTGATATTATTGAGTCAACGGTGGTTAGATACGAGTGATTTGGAGGAGGATTCTAGGGAAAAGGCCTCGGTAGAGCTCTGAATTGACTACGGACTATGTGCTATGTGAATTTCATGTGAGCGGCGTATATGCAAGGTGACGAGGGCTTATACGCCGCCAAATTTTCTGTTTTCCCTAATTTTCTGCTTTTCCTTAATTATTTCCTTCCTTGTCTTAACTGTTATATGCTCTAAATGCTTTCCATTCTTAAGTGATATTTTTTAATCAATGTATTCTCCTATTAATGATGTTAGCCCTTCCATAGTTTCATGATTCCCTGCTATTTGTTTAAACTGGCGTACTTGCACCTTCTAATTGTCAATTACTGGATTGCTCTCATTGGTAAAGCATTACTCGTGTAGATTTCTATATTGTACAAGGTTTCCTTTAGTTCAGTTATGTATTTATTAATCGTAAAGATTTTGTGGTTTGAACTGTTAGTTTGACTGTGCATTGAGTATTTGATATTGATATGGTGGGATCGGACTGCACGCCGCAATAAGTGTAATAAGGGTAGAATGATATGGTTGAATAAGGGTGAATATGTACTATATGGTGGGATCGAGTTGCATGCCGCAACAGGTTGGAATAAGGGTGGATTGATATGGTGAAATAAGGGTGAACTATGATATTGATATTGATATATGGTGGGATCAGGTTGCGCGCAACAACATATTTATATATATATATATATATATATATATATATATATATATATAT
>ML423580.1:150054-165446 GCA_005239525.1 Nicotiana knightiana
ACATATATATATATATATATATATATATATATATATATATATATATATATTATCTCTGTTGTTGATGTTACTATGGTGGACTAAGGGAGGATTTTGTGTTGTACGGTGTGATCGGGTTGCACGCTGTAACGACCTATGTGTTTCTATTTCCTGAGATGTGTTTGGTTTTTCAGTGTTCTCATTTGAAATGCTAAGGATTTGTAATTCTGGACGACACTGGTTTACTTCTTGAAGCTGTAGTTACTATTTTCAGTTGACTGTTTAATCTTGTGACGTATTTCCATTTTCTGTCATTATTAAATATTGCGTACAGATTGTAGTATGAGTGACCCGTCTTAGTCTCGTCACTACTTCGTTGAAGTTAGGCTCGGCACTTACAGAGTACATGGGGTCGGTTGTACTCATACTATACTCTGCACTTCTTGTGCAGATTTTGGAGTCGGTCCCAACGGCGGTTATTAGCGTGCTCGGATTGGACAGTTGCATAGACTTGAGGTATGGCTTCTCGGCGCCTGCAGCTCCTGAAGTCCCCTTCCCCTTTCTATTTAGTTGTGTACTTTCATTCAGACAGTTTGTATTTATTTCAAATCCTTGTATGTTTACTCTAGTATCTCGTGCACTTGTGACTTCGGGTTCAGGGATTTGTAGTAGATGTTTGGCAGTTTAAGCTTTCACATTTATATCTTAGTCTATTTCAGTTATTTCTCATTAGTTAACTCAACTGTTTAAAAATGGAAAAAATGTTAACGTTGTCTTGCCTAGAAAGTGAAATGTTAGGCGCCATCACGGTCCCGGCGGTGGGAATTCCGGGTCGTGACAAGTTGGTATCAGATCACTAGGTTATATAGGTCTCACGAGTCAGGAGCAAACTTAGTAGAGTATGGAGGATCAGTACAGAGACATCTGTACTTATCTTCTAGAGGCTATGGAGTTAGGAACAATTTCACTTCTATTTTTCTGTGTCGTGCGATTTTCATTCTATCATTGCTGGTTGAACCCTTCTATTATGTTCTCTCGCAGATGGTGACTAAAACTTGATATGAAAGTGGTCGAAGTTGTTGAGTTACTAATTGTCCTTGTTGTATTTGTAATTTCGAATTTAGGTTGTGTTTCCATTAACTCTTCCGTGTCATTTTTATGGTATTACGTTGATACTTATTGTTCCTTTTTTATTGCGAATTCCTGTATTGATAGCCATATTACGTAGTCCTTATGTAGATATCATATTCTGTTGTTCCTGTGCTTCTACTTGTTCTGTTTATTAGACCAGTGGGTGTCTTGACTGTTCCTCATCACTACTCCACCGAGGTTAGTCTTGATACTTACTGGGCACCTCTATGGTGTGCTCATAATACACTTCTATACATTTTTTTGTACAGATCCAGGTATTGATCTTTAGTAGTTGTGCGGATTTCTTGCCGAGGAGACTCAAGGTAACCTTGCTGCTGTGTTCACAGGCTTCGGAGTCACCTTCCTATTTTGTTTTTCACACTGTTGTACTTACTTCCAAACAGTTGTATTTAGAAGTTGTAATGATCTTTGTAGCTCTTATTACTTGTACCACTGGTTTTGGGAATCTTAAATTTTGTAGAGATTTCTATATCAAGATTGTTAGACTTTCTTTATTATTATTGATATTCAGTAAATGTTAGGCTTACCTAGTCCCTAAGACTAGATGCCGTCACGAAACCCAACAGAGGGAAAATTGGGGCGTGACAGAGATGGAGTATTTTGAGCTCTAGGTTCATAGGTGCTACGACTCATAAGCGGGTTTAGTAGAGTCTTGCGGATCGGTACTGAGATGTATGTACTTATCTTCCAGAGGCTACAAAACTATTAGGATAATCTCACTTCTTTCATTCCTATCGTGTGAGCTTATTGTTCTCGGAGTTTGAACTTTTATCATTCCATTCTCTCACAGATGGTGAGGACACGAGCTGTAGTTATTGATGACGCTGCTCCCGGAGCAGGTGTCGCTAGAGACAGAGGTAGAGGCCGACAAGGAGTACGTGCCTCAGCTAGAGAACCTACTAGAGCAGTAGTTGAGGAGCCGCCAGTAGCTCCGGTTGGGGGACAGGTACCGGAGGCGCCTGTCGTCACCCCCGGACTTCAGGAGACCTTAGTGCAGTTCCTGAGCATGTTTGGCACATTGGCTCAGGCGGGGTTGATTCCGGTTGCACCAACTACTTCATAGACTGGGGGAGGGACTCAAACTCCCGCCGCCCACACTCCAGATCAGCGAGTTCATGTTGGTCAGGTTCCAGTTGTCATGGCGACACAGCCTGTGGTTCCAATTCAGCTCATGGACAGGGCAGCAGCATCTGAGGAAGAGCAGCTTAGACTTGCAAGGTTCAAGAAATACGACCCTCCTACATTCAGTGGATTGGCTTCAGAGAGTGCACAGGGTTTTCTGGAGGAGTGCCATCGCATTCTCTGCACTATGGTTATTGTTGAGACGGGTGGAGTTCCTTTTATTACGTTCCATCTTAAGGGAGCGGCTTATCAATGGTGGTGGGCATATGAGTTGGGTAGTCCAGTCGATGAAGCTTCACTTACATGGGTTCAATTTTCAGAGATATTTCTGAGAGAGTTTGTACCTCGGTCCCTTCAAGATGCATGGCGCGCGGAGTATGAGCAATTGTGCCAGGGCACTATGTCAGTATCAGAGTATGCTGTGAAATTCAATGGTTTGGCTAGGCATGCACCTTCTTTGGTCGCTACGATTAGAAAGCGAGTCTGTAGGTTCATTGAGGGGCTCAGACATGATATTCGTTTCAGTATGGCTCAGGAGTTAGAGTCGGATGTTCCATTTTAGCAGGTGGTAGGTATCGCTCACCGGGTTGAAGGTATGTGGGAACGGGAGCGAGAGGACAGGCGGGGCCATGAGAGTGAGGACATGCAAGCTCAGAAGTGAGAGGACAGGAAGGTGAGGAGGCCTTGTAGGCCGGAAAGATCTACTGGTCCTTATTTTAGAGGCAGGGTACGCCATGGTAGAGGTTTTATGGGTCAGCCAGTTCATTTTGCACTTCAGGCTTCACGTAGTATTTTAGGTACTCATGGGTCTCGGAGTACCCGTACCGTACAGTTCCCACAGTCACATCAGCAGCGAGGTTGCTTTGAATATGGAGATACCAGCCACATGGTCAGAGATTGTCCCAGGCTTCGGGCAGATGTGTCACAACGAGGTATTCAGGCGAGTAAGGGACGCCCAAGAGGGGGAGGCCTGGCCCATTGATGTATTCATTATAGCAGGCTTGAGTCCGCTGTGCCAGATGGTGTCATTCAGGTATGCTTTCGATTTGTTATAGAGGGGTACCATCCGTATTTCATTACAGTTCTGCTTATCGGGGTGAGTTCCCCTATTTGTTACTCCACTTATGGATGCGTTTCATGATTTTCACTCTAAGTATGTGTTGCCCTATTGGGAGGTTCTATGAGTTATGAAACTAGTAGTAAATTCCTATTGTCCATTACAGTGGGCTTGATGTGATTTCTGAGTACTTTTGGGTTACGAGCTATGATTTTTATGCTCCACCGGTGTGGGAGCTAGTACGTGTTGTAATTCTGTTGACGGCATTAAGCTAGTGAGAGGTTCCAGCTGGTTTGATGTATACCCTACTTGTGACTCAGAGTTGAGGGCGGGACCCTCATGATTTCATGTGATTTGATGTGTTCGAACCGAGTTGTATATCGCGTAGTAGTCATATCAAGATGAGGTCCTTGTGAATTGTTCCTATGCTTTAATCCTTTCATTGTTATATTGTTTTGTAGGTTTGTGTTGATAGAGATTTGTTCCAGTCGGGCTTGTTTGATAGATCTCTTATGTGTTTCTCTTTACATATTCAGTCATTTTCGTTCTGTGCTTCTTAAATTTTAGCTTGTGGGATGTGTGCCCGGTGGTGTTAGTTTTGACTTGTTCATTCAGGTGTTTAGTTATGATTTTTTCGTGGTTCTTGTATCATTGCCAGGGTTATGGAGGTTTGAAACGGGTTCCTATTGAATATGAAGCTAATGACCGGTGTTGGATTTGATTTCGGCGGATATTATGATCAGGTGTTATTGTGGGCCTATGTGTGATGTGTTATGTTGTGTGGTTGTACTCTATGGATGTAGGCATGTGTTTATGCAGCTGGTTGAGACTGATACCGGATGTGGATTTAGAATCGGGTCTTTTGGAAATGAATGGAAGGTGAGAATTCTGGCTCTAAGGCTTACTGGTATTGATAGAAAGGCTAAATTTTAGTTGGGATGGTATCGTCAATCTTGTGTGGATTGTGGTGAAGTGGGGTCACCCGTGAGTGTATGTTGGAAATGTGCATTCAGTGATTTGATGACTTCGAGGCGAATCTTGGCATGTTCCAGGACGAACATTTGTTTAACAGGGGGAGGATGTAACGACCTGGCCGGTCGTTTTGAGAATTTAAGCTCCGTTCGGCAGCGTAAGGTCTTGAACAGCTTCATATTAGGTTTATTGACTTGCGTGCATGGTTGAATTAAGTTACTGGATGATTCGAAGTTGAAAGAAATCTAGTTTTGGAAGCTTAAGCTGTGAGAATTTGACCAAAATTTGACTTTTATTTAAACGGCTCTGTAATGAGTTTTGTATGATGTCAGCAGCTTCGTATGGTGATTTTGGACTTAGACGCGCGTTCGGATTCAGATTTGGAGGTCCGTAGGGTAATTTGGAACATTAGAAAAGTTGAAGTTTGGAAAATGGAGAAGGTTGACCCATGGTTGAATTTTGTGATATCGAGTCGGAATGCGATTTTGAGAGTCCGAGCAGCTCTGTCATGTCATTTGGTACTTGTCTGCAAAGTTTGGCGTCATTCTGGGTTGGTTTGATAGGTTTCAGTGTGAGTTTTATAAGTTGGGAGATTTGAAAGTTCATAAGCTCGATTCTTGGTGAGATTCATAGTTTCGGTGTTGTTTGATGTTATTTGAGATCTTGAGTGTGTTCGTGTTAGGGTATGGCACTTGTTGGTATGCTTGGAAGGGGTCACGGGGTCCCGGGCTTGTTTTGGACGAGTTTCGAATGTTTTGCATAGTTTTGAACAGGTCTGGTTCTGGTGTTTTCGCACCTGCGACCATGGAGCGCAGGTGTGGCTTCGCTTCTACGTAGGCCTGGCCGCTTCTGTGGTCATGAATTCCTGGTGATTGCTCGCTTCTGTGGAGGCTGGCGCGCAAGTGCGTAGGCTGCTTTTGTGTCCAGCGATCACACCTGCGATTTATCTTGATTCTGTGGTTTCCCTTTTCGCTTCTACGGTTCCACTGTTGTGGTTGTAAATTCGCAGATGCGGTCCAAGTCTTGGTTAGCTGAGTTTGCAGATGCGGACTCTTTCTCGCATATGCAATTCCGCAGATGAGGTTGCTCGTCCGCATATTCAGAAGTTCTGGCAGAAACATTTAAGTCGAGGGTTTGGCCATTTTCTTCATATTTTGAGTTTTAGACTTCGGTTTTGGGAGCTTTTTTTGGGGGGTTTTCAAGAAAATCGATTGGGTAAGTGTTTTTCACCTATAGTTTAATATATTCCATGATTTTATCTTTGTTTTTATCATTTAGTTGTGTTTTCAGTTGAGGAAAATGTTGGTTTTTGAATAAAATTTTTAAAATGAAAAAAATCATGATTTTAAGGGCGAAATGGTATCGAATTTTGATGATTTTTGTATGGTTGAACTCGTGTCAGAATGGGTATTTGAGTTTTGTAAAATTTGTCGGGTTCCGAGGTGCGGGCATGGGGGTTGACTTTTGGACCGATTTTGGGATTTTGTTAAAAGATTGAGACTTTATGATCCGAAATAGTTTCTTATGAGTTTTATTTGTGCTTTGAAATCATTTCGGTTAGATTTGAGCCGTTCGGAGGTCTTTTCACCCGAGAAGTTCATTTTAGAGTATCGATTTGTCTTCCTTGAGGTAAGTATCTTGCCTAACCTTGTGTGGGAGATTTCCTCTTAGGATTTGAGTCTTCTATTTTGATTGTAATTCGTGTACGCGAGGTGACGAGTGCGTGCTCAGACTTATTTGTGGGAAGTTTTCCTTTTAGGGTTCTTAGGTTCTTATATTCACTGAGCATGAAATTATTCTTGATATGATTGAATTTCCTATTTACCAGATTCACCTCTACATACTTTAATTGGAATTGATTGCTTTATGATTCACTTTTATTGCTTATTTGACTCTTATTTGACGTAACTAGAGATTTGTACCTCTCATATTGTCATGCTATCTTTTCATAACTGCTTGTCTTATTTGAGAATCATTATTATCTCTCCTTAATTTGTTTAGTCTTAATTGAAGTTATGATTTATCTTTACTTTGCCTATCCTTAAATTTGAAATTGTTGTATATTTTCGTAATTTTCCCAATCTTAAAAGAAGTTTAGATATCCTATATTGGGTTTACATGTCTTTATTTGGAATTGTTCGATTCGTGTTAGCTCCCTTGTTGTTGTTGGATTGTATATGGTGGGATCGCTATTACATATTATTCTCTTCCTTGTTAAACTGTTCTGATTTCGCCTAGCATTCTCTATTGTGGTTATTCCTTGTGAACTAGTTCTACCGTTTCTTGGGATCTAAAGTTGTTGTTGATTTACTTGCCGCATTCTTGTATTTATTGTCATTGTTGTTGTTGTACCTGTTATTGTGATGCACAAGGTTTCTGCCGTGCGGTTGTTTTTATTGTGATGCACGAGGTTTCTATCGTGCGAGTGTTATTTGGGTTGCACGAGGTTTCTGCCGTGCCATTGTTTTTGTTGATATTTGCACATGCAGAGTGACAAGGCAGGATATATATATGGGTTGCGCATGTGGCGAGACAAGGTGGGAACATTATAATGCACGTGTGTGTTGACACCCAGTTTTTCCTCAAATTATTTTTAACTTGCATATATACCTTCAAAATCAGGTTTCCATAACAATTGGTATTTTTCTATAATTTTACCTTATTTTTATTAATTTATTTTAATTCATGCAGTGTTTTCATTTCTAATAATTAATTATAAATTGCATTACAAATAATTTCAAAAATATTTCTTGAGTTAATATATTATTTTTAATCCTATTGAGACCAAATTCTTTCACAATTAGCCAGATTGGCACTCTTTGGCTATAATTGCAATAACTTTGCAATTTTAGCCTAATCATATGTTTTATGCTATTTTGGCCCAATAATTAGTCATTTTATATTTTAAATACTAATTAATCATGTTAATTTAATTTTATTAAGCATCAATTTCATTTTTATAATTATTAGCTATTTTTATAAATTATTTATCTATTTTTAATTGGGTATTTAATAGTTAGCCACTATTATTTAAATTCTAGCCTAATTAAATCTGATCCATAACCCATTTAATCAACCCAATGCCCACACCCCAGACTTTACAACTACCCGGCCCAAACCTAAATCCCATCCTAACCGTTGATCAATTTTGATCAACGGTTCGGATTTAACCTTACCAAATTAAGACCTAGTGACTACCCCCCCCCATCTCTCATTTCCCCCTCGCATTTCACTCAGCCGTCTCTATGAGTTCTCTCATCTCTCTCTCTATAGACTCTCCACCTACTGACCTCCCTTCTTCGGCCACCTCTTTGCCGGAAACCATGGAGGTCTCACCTCCTACCAGCCTTATGGCTCCCCCCTTCGCACTTGTGTCATCGTTCGAGGCTCTCAAATGAACGTGAGACAGTTCACTCACCTCCGTGATCTCATGCCATTTTTCTGGCCACCCATGGCCGTTTGAGTAAGATCTTTACACCTTCCGGTTAAAACCGGTAAGACTTTGAGTTTTCTTCTTCCTCTTTGGGTTTTCTCTGGAAACCCTAACTTTAAAACCCTCCGATCTTTCTAGATATGTAACAGATCTATGGGTATTTTGAGGTTTTAACATGTTTTCTTCAAAAACTCTCCTGTTTTAAGAACAATTTCTTCATCTTGAAAACTAGGGTTTCTTAACCCCTTTTCACCCCTTTCAAAATGCTTTCTCTTCTGATTTTTAGTACTAATCTATGATTCTCAGTATGTTTTAAATGTTTGTTTAAGTCTTCTCCTTTACCCGAGTTATTCTGTTGAAAACCCCAACTTTTAGGGTTCTGAGCTCGTCTTGGGTACTATGTTTAATTAATATGTATGTTTCGCATGAATATTCTATGATTTTGTGATTTTACTTTATGTTTGCTTGTTAGGGTTTCTTGGTTCGATCAATTCTGCCTATATCATGTCTATGATGTGATTCTGACTATGCTTTATATGAAACCCTAACTCTTATGTGATACTAGTCTTCTTATGTTTCTGATTCGTGTCTATTACATGCTTATCCCCATAATGTTGTGATAAATCAATGCTATCTTTGCTATTTGTGAATCCCTGAATTTCTATGATTAATAATTCATTGATCTTGCATGATATTCTCTACTGAATCTCGAGTATTTTTCCTAATTATGATGGTGATTTCCTGTCTCTCCTTGCCTGTAGCATAATTATCCCGCTCATATGTCATATTCTCCTTTGATTGGTACTGACTTCCTAATTAGGACCTCAATCGAGGGTTCCCTCATTAACTTCTGGAGTTTAAGTTATTTCTTGCCTTATTTCTATGAATGATTTTTGCTGTCAAATTAGTATACATATTTTCCTTAAGTATAATCCTGAACTTGGCCTTACTTACGTATGATATACCTATACTATACCTAGACTGTTTTCTTTATGTGTTATAATCAGCTTTCAAGATTCCTTTCCTTATTTTTAAACCTGCTATTTACCGTCTAAGTATGACTCCTTAATTAAAGGAAGTCCTTTTACCAATCTGATTCTAACTGATTCTTTACTCTCATAATTACTGTTGAAACTATTATTTTACCTTATTTTTCTGCATGTTTTAAACTATAAATACCTCTACTCTCTCATTAGCATACAGAAAATAATCTGTTCAACTCTCTCTCACACAACTTAAAACTCAATGCTCTCTCTCTTTTCTGTGCTAGTTACTACTACTCTAAGTTTGTCGGCTGCAAGTCAAGGCTAATTATTGTGCATCTCCTACTTCCTGTTTGTGTTACTGCTTTCTTCACTTCACTTGTATGTTCTAATTCAGATTTCAGTTCTCAAACCAACATGTTTCTACTACTGTTCCAATTCATTGTGTTTCTAATTTTCTTTTACTTATTATTTTGTTGTTCAACATGTAACTAGGATCCTGAACTCCATTCACATGATAAGTTATACTCTATTTGTCCTAACCAACATATCTTTATGTACTTGATACATGTTCTATGTGAATCTTCATGCCTATGTTTGGTACGTTAGTTTGATTAGGGTAAATCATATTGTCTCGAACTATTTGGTCATGTTATGTTAGTATAATCCTATAACCTACTGTATCCCCCAATCCCCTGAATCCTTAGGAACCTCTAATTGTGTACTATCTGCTACATGTTTGCCCTCACATGCTCTGTATTTGTCCCTCAAATCCCATTACCCTTGCTTGTGATTGTTGGACTATTCCTGGTCCTTTGTGTGATGTTGAACTTCTTGGTGTTCCTGCCCTTTTAATGGTTTAACTTCTTTGTTATAAAACTATTTCAATCAAGTTTCCCTATTCAAAACTGTTTTCTTACTTACCCTTTTCAAAACTGTTTTCTTACTTAACCTTTTCAAAACTATGTCGAGCACTCTCACTCTACTCTTAGATCATTAAGTTCTGCCCCCCTCTGTGTGAGCATTTCCTTGGGACCCTTGAGCTCCCTCTGAACTTTGACACACAAAGGCTGGCCATTCCACACTACACTTACTCTCTATCTTGGCTATGAAATTTAGGTGTGAACACTGCTCGGGATCCCTTGAGGTCCTTAGGGAACTCTGACACATTTGGATTGTTAAAAGGCTGTTGAGGACATGGAGATCTGGGCCTATGATGTAGGCTCCCTATAGTTAACTTCTTATTTTCTTTAGTTTCAGTTATGTAATTCCTATTCAATGGTTTGTAATAAATAATTGTAAACAACTCTGGGGTTGGATAGTGAAAAGGGGTGGGTAATATGCATGTTGTAGTGTAATCAAGGGTAGAAATCATGCTTCCTAGGTTTACTCTCTCTATGCGCAATAGCAGCCATGTTAAGGTAAAACATGACAAGCATGCCATGCATTAGATATCATGCTATTTAGGATTTATATGTATTGTTTTCAGTATCTCATCATCACTTTGAAATCCTTTCTATAGGGTAAATAATACCAACAAAATAAATTGCTATTATGTGGTTCTGCCTTGTAAACATGTTCTGAAATTTCATTTAGAAATCATGTCTTAGGATAAATGTGTTGCACTCATCATGCTGCAAATATGCTCCGCATTTAGAAAACCTGTTTTTTTAAGATAAACAACATTAAAAATTGTCACCTATGTTATTCCTGAAACTGTGCATAATGCTGTGATTCTATGTGCATTTAGAGATCCTGTTTTAGCAACTGCATATGCATCATTCTGCATTAGACATCATGTTATAGGATCATACTCATTTAACTACACTTATTCTAAATAAAGATGTATAAAATAGTCCTCATGTTCTAACAAACTGGTAATTAGTCTCTGAATATTTGCAACACTTAGAACTACATGCTATTAGGTATAATGACCTGAAATTTTCATCATAACTGCTACACGTCTAGGCAAGTCTTAGGTAATCAGCCATAAAGAAATAAAACCAGAATTGTCCTTTGTGATTAGTGTTCAACTGTCAGCATGTTTAAAACCAGTAGGCAAGCCTGATTAAGACTTCCTCTCTGAGTTATGCAATAAATCTGTCTTTGTGTTATCACTTAGATACCATGCTTAGGATCTGAACCTGAATCTGGACCTTAACTGTGTATGAGTCATGTTGTTTATGTGTACTATGTGTGGAGGTATACTTGAGCCTTTTATTTGCTTTCCATGCTCCCCTTAATTGAAGTCCTATATGTTTTATTATGTGTCGCCTTAGTAATTTTTACCTTTAAAACCTGAGGGTCTGCCTAGCACCTCCCTTATAGGATAGAAGTCCTAAATTCCTCCGGGACTGATAGGAAGGGATGGGTAACAACATGCAATAGAGGTCGAGACCAACACTCAATCTAGTTACTTTCACAGGGTGGGAAAGGGTAGAATATGGATATGATGACCGGTGCACTAATACCACGTGTAGCCCCTCTTCGAGGAGTGTCATACCGGGTATTGCATTGATGTGATCTTTATTACTATAAACCTGGGATACCCTTTATATGCTTAGATCGTAATCCTTTCAAAATCTAACCTTCTTTACTATTTTCAAACATCTGCATGCTTAAGACTTAAATCCCCTCTTATTTGAGCCTTTATTTGTTTGTTTGCTAAGCCGTACAAATTCACAAAAGTTGTTTGGCCGGGAACCACACTTGTGGATCCTGAGGGGTGCCTAACACCTTCCCCTTAGGATAATTTCAAGCCCTTACCCTATCTCTGGTTAACAACGTAGTTGTAAATGAACCCCTTTGGTGTCCTAACACACCTTTAAAAATTGTTAGGTGGCGACTCTCAAAAACACAAACCCCTTTCCCAAAAGGAAAGAGTTGTCTCAAACGAATGTCATAAACCCGATCTCTGCAAAGAAAGAGGGGGCGCGACAGCATGGCGATTCTGCTGGGGATTATAGGTTTTTACCATTACAAACCGCTTTGTGAATTTGTCTGAGTATGCTTTGTTTGATTTTTGCTCCTTTATTTTTTCCCCCTCTATGTGCAATTAATTGTTTATCTCTTTCGAATATTTATTCCTTCCAAAAGACAAAACTGACATGTTTCTTTGTTTTCCTTTGTAACCGCTTTAAAACATAAATGTTGTATTTACCGCTTTCCTAATATGCAAATACATGACAACATGTTTTTAATGCTTATTTATTATTGCATAATCATGCTCAACATTCATACTCCACTCGTGCCAAACAAAATACTATAGCAACGCTTGATGAGTGGTTGCGCTCTTCCTATATTATTACCCCCTAAATTCGAAAAGGCTTATTTTCAGTAAAACTTATCGATCAGCGGTGTAGTTGACGGTTCCATGCCTTTCCCCCTTGAGTTGTCCGCTCGAGGGTACCAGTCTGAAACCCCATAGAAACCTTATTCCGTTATGTTGTTTCATTCATCATGGTCAAACCACATCGCTTTCCACCATCCAAAGAGAATGAATTACATCCCCGACATGTTTGCTCAGCCTGAGAACGCCAAAGGATGGGTTGAGCTCTTTGATAATCTGACTGAAGAACAGGTTCAATGGATGTTCGAGTGGTTTCCGACAGAGGAATTCATCGCCCGTTCTAGAGATGCATCGTTCCTAATATTAACTGGTCTAAGAGGAATATACCCTTACGTCCCTCTTCGAGTTATGAGGCAAGCGGGTAGGAAGCAAGTCATACCCAGGGTCGACAAGATGAGCCATCTTCGAGCTGACTTCCAAAATGACGATAGTCCTCACAAGTGCCAAGCCCAGCACATGTGGCACTGCAAGATTGTAATGGAGAAGAACACCATCGAGCCGGACAGATATCATGCCGGTTGTAGCCCTTTCTATCCTGGTTGGTTGGCAAAAAATTGGGGTGGTCTGAGCGAGTCAGGGTTCGTTTAGGGCCACAAGGTTATAGATGAAAAGGCCGAGGCACAAGTCAAATACAACCAGCTGCGCAAGAGGATCCGTGAGTGTGAGGATGAGCACCGCAAAATACATGAGTCTAGCAAGAAACTGATCGAGGAATGGAAAGATATGGCTATCAGGACCAACAAAAGGTTAGGGTATTTGGAGCGAGGCATAGTGGAGCTGGAGGAAAAATTTCTCAAAAGGGTTGAAGACTGTCAAAAGGCTGAAGGGACCGAAGGAGGACATCTAGCCAGAGCATACCTGTTGCTGGGACTTCGCGAGTTGGGGAAACTGTATGAGGGAAGCAAGAATTTCGAGTTTGGGGAAGGTCCTTCTAGGACCAAGTAGATAGGAATGTCTTTCTTTTACTTTATCAATGTAATAAGGCCAATGGCCATTAGTGACCTTTACTTCCTGTTTATTTAGTGCGTTTTGGGATTCGTCTATTTTCTTATCAATAAAATGAGGCATTTAGCATCTTAAGTTCTCTAAATCAATTTGTCGCTAGGCCTACCTCGGGCACAAAAGAGGTCCCCAAATTAGGACGCGCTTTACATTCCCGCACTATGTGTTTAAATACCACAATACTTTTCATAATCCTCACTGACTTGGCTACCTTTTGTTTTTGTTTTCCACTTTCTTTATTTATTTATTTATTCCCCTCCCCAAATATTAGTTCGTGCACTCTGGCATCATCATCCTATCTTACAAGATCTAGGGGCCCTCCACCCTCTCCTCCTCTTAGTCCTCCCAAAGACAAGAACAAAGGCAAAAAGAAAATGGAATATTCAGGAAACAACATAAATGAGAATGTGGTTGAATGGGTAGAGGCCACTGATGGCCAGGTTATTCGGATTCAGAATGAAACTGTGTCGCAGCTGGAACGAAAGTCGTCAAAGTTTCAAGAAGAGCTTGATCAAGTTCGGAATCTGGAAAACCTGTCATTCTCCCTCAACGTCCCAGACGTCAACATCCAGAATCTTACACCTCCTCAAAACATCCCAAAATAGCAAAATCATCCCGCAACTCATTATCACAACACTCCACTAAAGAACCAAACCCTTCCAGCGCAATGCAACACCTGCCACACTCCAAATAAAACTCCACTACTTATCCCAGAACCTCAAAACTCCACAAATGACCATTTCCACACTCATGCACCAGGCCACCATAACAATCCTATCTACGTGGAGACCATGCCACACTCTACTCCACCTATCACATACACACCCGAGTTTGATGAAAAGGACCTGCTTATCAAGAATTTGGCCGAGGAACTTAGGAAGCTGACCAATCAGGTTCAAGGTGTTGAAGGAATCAAGGGAGTCGAAGGGCTGAATTATGAAGACCTCTGCATACAACCTGATGTCGAACTGCTCGAGGGGTACAAACCTCCAAAGTTTGAAATGTTTGATGGTACAGGTGATCCAAGGTTCCATCTGAGAACTTATTGTGACAAGCTGGTTGGAGTAGGGAAGGATGAAAGGATCCGCATGAAGTTGTTCATGAGGAGCTTGAAAGGAGATGCGTTTTCTTGGTACATCAGCCAAGATCCTAAGAAATGGTCGAATTGGGTGAGCATGGCATCTGACTTTATGGACAGATTCAGGTTCAACACAGAGAACGCACCAGACGTGCTCTATATTCATAATTTGAAGAAGAAGCCCACAGAGACATTTCACGAGTACGCTACTCGCTGGAGGTCCGAAGCTGCCAAGGTCAGGCCCTCCTTAGAAGAGGAACAAATGAATAAGTTCTTTTTCCGAGCTCAGGACCCGCATTACTATGAACAATTGATGATGATCGAGACCCACAAATTCTCCGATATTATGAAGCTGGGGGAGAGAATCGAAGAGGGTATTAAAAGTGGTATGGTCACGAATTTTGAAGCCTTGCAAGCTACAAATAAGGCTTTGCAGTCTGGTGGTGTGTCTAAGAAAATAGACGTGGGAGTCGTAATGGTTGCACAAAGAGCCAAATCCCCAGTCAAATGCCAAACTTACCCAACACCTCTACTCACATACCAACCGACCCCAAATTACCAAGCACCCTCGCCTTAATACCAAGCTCCGCCACCTACGTACCAATCCCCACCACCCACATATCAACCTACTTCACCCAGATACTCACAACCCACTCCTGTCTACCACACTTAAAATTCCCATCCATTTCATTACCAATCACCCCCTACCCGTCAAAACTTCCCTAGACCTCATCCTAATTTTGATCACAGACCTCCAAAACAGTATACCGCCATCACTGAACCCATCGACCAGCTGTATGAGAAGCTCAAAGTTGCTGGTTATGTCACCACCATCCCTACTGTCACCCCTGAGAACCCTTCTCAGTGGGTTAACCCAAACAAGTCTTGTGCATACCACTCCGGCATGAAGGGGCACACTATCGATGAATGCCGCTCTTTGAAAGACAAGATACAATCCCTGAGTGATAACAAGATCATTGTGGAAAAATATTCCGCTCTAAATGTCCGCAACAATCCTTTGCTAGACCATAAGGGTGGAGGTAACCACATGATTGAAATCGAAGATGATTGGGACCCCGAGGGATCAATCGGGTTGATCGCAGAAGGCGATGATCCAAAGAAACCTGCAGTCACTCTCAACCCGATCATAGTCCAGATTCAACCGTCTGAGGATGCTGAGGTAAATATGTCCATGCCTCTTGAGTTTGAAGCAGCGTCACCTGCAAAGACACCAGTATCGATTGAAGTTGAGTTCGTGTCTCCGG
>ML423580.1:173366-200444 GCA_005239525.1 Nicotiana knightiana
TCTAGCCTTGTTTCTTGTAACAGTTCCATCCTCATCGAACTTGTTCCTGAAGATCCACTTTGTGCCAATCACTGATCTGTCTAGTGGTCTGGGTACCAAGTGCCACACTTGACTTCTTTCAAATTGATTCAGCTCTTCTTGCATGGCATTTACCCAGTCAGCATCCTGTAGGGCTTCACCAATGTTCTTTGGTTCAATCAAGGATAGAAAGGCATCAAACGCACACAGATTTTTCAAAGAGGATCTTGTTTTGATTCCAGATGTTAGATCTGTTATGATGTTCTCAAGAGGGTGAGAACTCTGATATCTGTGTGGTTTGAGAACCAACTGTTCACTTCTGGATAGTTCCATAGTGTCTTGTTGTTGTGGAACATGATCAGGGCCAAGGTTCACATGTTGAGTTCCGCCTGTCATGTTGCTTGGGGTAGTTGGACCTGGTCCATCACCTGTTCCATCTTCCATGTATGCTTCAATATTTTCACTGCTTCTCACCAGTCTAAGCTCCTCATCTTCTGGTTCCTATCTCTCAGCAAGAATGTTAGTTTCATCAAAGATAACATGTACACTTTCTTCTACACACATAGTTCTTTTATTATACACTTTATAAGCTTTGGTATGTGATGAATATCCCAAGAATACTCCCTCATCACTTCTGGGAACAAATTTTCCTAGGGAATCTTTGCCATTATTTTGTACAAAGCACTTGCATCTGAAAGCCCTAAGGTGGGATATGTTGGGCTTTCTCCCTTTAAGTAATTCATAAGGAGTTTTCTCTACCAGATGCCTGGTCATGCATCTATTTATTATGTAGCATGCAGTGTTTATTGCTTCTACCCAGAAGCTATGAGGTAGTTTGCTAGAAAGAAGCATGGTTCTTGCCATATCTTCAAGAGTTCTATTCTTTCTTTCAACAACCCCATTTTGCTGTGGGGTTCTAAGGCAGAAAAATTATGATTGATACCATGTTCATCACAGAACTCAGCAAACTTTGCATTCTCAAATTCAGTACCATGATCAGATCTTATTGATGCTAGTTGATTTCCTAACTGATTTTGAGTTTTCTTAACAAATGAGGTGAACATATCAAATGCTTCATAGAGATGTCAGAAATAAGGTCCAAGTGAACCTTGAATAGTCATCAACTAGAACCATTACATATTTCTTACCACCTCTGCTCAGAGTTCTCATAGGTCCATATGAACCAGTTCCAACATCCTGGTGGTACTGACAATTTTCTTACTTTTGAAAGAAGAACTTACCTGCTTCCCCCTTGCACACGCCTCACAAACTTTGTCTTCCTTGAACTTAATGTTAGGAAGCCCTATCACTAAGTCTTTAGAGACTAGTTTGTTTAGCTGATTTAGACTTGCGTGACCAAGTCTTTTGNGGCAACCAGATTACCTTTGTCACACAGTTGTGACACACTGATCAGGCTATATTTCAAGCCATCTATCAGGTACACATGGTCAATGGAACGTGTGTCATCCTTACCTACCTTACCAACCCCAATAATTTCGCCTTTTTTCCGTTTCCAAAGGAGACATTTCCTCTTATGATGCTTTCAAGTGAAAGGAACTGTTTCATGTTCCCTGTCATATGTTTTAAGCAGCCACTATCCAAATACCAAATTTGGCTGCCTCCTCTCACTTGAACCTAAAAAGAAATCAGGGGTTAGTTTTAAGAACCCAAATTAGTTTGGGTCCTTTTCTATGAGATAATGGATGAATTAAGCTTTTTCTGGCCTAATTTGGTAGCCAGTTTTTCTTTTTAACAAAACTCTCATTTCTTCGTCTGGCCTGCTCTTTTGCAGTACACCCAATTTTGTAGTGGCTAGTCTTACCACACTAGGTGCAAATTTTATTCTCAGGGAGAGTGAGATACTTGCTTTTGGGATCCCACTTGGGCAATTGACTCCCAAAGCCAATCCCTCTCCGGTTGCTACTATGATTCTCTTGAAGCCATATCAAGGCATCGGAGGATTTATTCCATTTACAAGTTCGATCTAATTCATGTTTGACTTTGCCAAGTTCTTCTTTAAGAGTTCTTATCTGTTCATCCTTGGCATACATCTTATCTTTTAGTTTTCCCACATTTTCTTCTAACATGATATGAGAATGATCAACAACCTTTTTACTGGATCCTAGCTTTAGCTTTAAGTTTTCAGATTTTAGTTCTAGAATCTCAATTTCAAGTGGATGAACCTGGTTCAACAAGACAGTGTTTCTCTTTTCAGATTCACTTACTCTGATTTCCAGGTTCATGCATTTTGCTTTTAGCATTTCACATTCTGTAGAGAGTTGTTCCTTCTCTTTGGTTGTTTCTTCGAAATCATCCATGAAATCAAGTAGCAACTCAGAGATTTTTTCCTTAGATAGGAACTTTATTTTATTTTTAATATGGGAGATACTTACCTCTAGTTCTTCAGGTGATTCCTCATCGGATTCTCCAATTGCCATGAGCGCCTGATCTTCATTCTCACCATCTTCTAATTCTTCATCTGAACTTTCCCCCCAAGTAGCAGCCATAGCTTTTGTTGTGGTTTTCTTGGGTTGGACCAATTCCTTCTTCCTGTTCCTTATTTCATATCTCTTCTTTTTCCATTCCACTTCCCACTGAGGACAGTTCTTGATAAGATGGTCAGTCTTTCCACACTTCTAACATCCCTCGTTTGTTGCCCTTTTTAGAGCTTTTGCTTTGTTGTAATTTCCTTCTCTAGAGATGCCCTTCTTCCTTATTAGAAAGTTTCTGAATTCTTTGGCAATCATGGCCATCTCATCTTCCTCAAGATCTGCTCCCTCGTGATTCTCAATGCTAGACTCCTCTCCTTCTTTCAACCATCCATCTTCATTGTCTGCCTTCTAAGTTCATAGGCAGTAAGGTTTCCAATTAGTTCATCCAATCTGAGGGTTGCCATATTTTTGGATTCCTGGATAGCAGTGATTTTTCTTTCCCAGGAGATTGGTAAGACCCTTGTCAGGATCTTCTCTACCATGTCCTCTTCAAGAATGACTATACCAAGAGACTTAAGTTCAGTTGTCAAAGTTGTGAACCTTGTGTACATCTCTTGGATTGTCTCTCCTTCTTTCATAGTGAAGTTTTCATACTGTGAGTATAGAAGAGTACCTCTTGATCTTTTTACCTGAGGTTTTCTTTCATGGGCTACTTGCAAGGTATCCCAGATTTCTTTGGCAGTGGTGCAGCTTTGGATTCTTCTATACTCATCTGGACCTAGTCGACACACTATCCATTTCTTGGCCTTTGCATTCTTCTCCCATTTCTTCATATCCTCATCAGTACAGTCAGCTCTAGTCTTTGGTACATCTACACCTTCAATAGTCTTCATCATGGTAGCTAGAGGACCATCAGTGACTATGTCCCAGAGTTCATAGTTTTCTCCAATCAGGTGGTCCTTCATCCTGTTCTCCCACCAAGAGTAATACTGGACATTGAAGAGTGGTGGCCTTGCAGTTGATTGACCCTCCCGGTTTCCAGGTGGTGCACTCATTTTGATCTTTTTCAAGGTGTTAGCCTTTTCAAGAATAACCCGCTCTGATACCAATTGTTGTTTTATATTTCAATACCACACAAGAGGGGGGTGATTTATTTGGTGTCCAATTTTTCGAGTGTTGTCTCAATAGAAGAACCTGGTTCTTCTTGGTGTTCCATCTTCTACTGGTGCGGAATAATAAATGCAGTAAAGTAAAAACACAGATATTTTTACGTGGAAAACACCTGGCTCAAAAGGTGAAAAAACCACTACCTACTCCTCAGTAGGATTTTCCCAAACTCTTCACTACAACTCTGGGCCAAACAACATTTACAAAATAAACTCTTTTATAAACCTAAGGACTAACTCTAATCCCTTTGTAGCAAACTAGATTCTAGCTAAATGCGACAAGCTTCAAGTTAACTCTAACTTGAACAGTGTGTACCTATTATAATTGCTTCTAATAAAGCTGAAAGATACAATATTAAATCACCTAATACAGCCAACTAGACTCGAAAGACAAACAGATGAAACTGGTTCTTCTAGCTGGCCAGTAGCCTTTGTATCGCACAAGGATTCTGCTTGCAAAATTTCTCTGGTAATTTTGCCTTCAGTTTTTGCTTCAATTCTGTCTTTGTGCGAATTAATCTTTAGTAGGAATACTTCAACATTATATAGCGCCAGAAGTTAAGATGTTCTTGTTTATTTCTAATGCAACTCTTCCTTGGTGGAAGAGTTTGTGTTTATCTCAACTTCCTTCCTTTATTTATGTCCTTGCTGAACTCAAACTCTATCCCCTTATCAATTTGCAACCTTTTCGCATTAGGATACAACCTCTTAGTTTATGGATAATTCACAGATCATGTTTATCTCTTGTGCATGTACGGTTCTTGTGCCAATTGGTTCGTTCGAGATGTTTGCCCTGATGGACCTGATTCAACTGGGTAGGCATTTGTCAACCTTCAAAATCATGCAATGACTTGGGTCAACAATACCCCTGGACATCTAGCTGAATCAAGCAAGCAGGATTCCAACCGGCCTCCCCTTATTGAGACATGCCTAGATGACCTTTGGAGGAAATTACAGGCTAAGGAGTATTTAGTCATCGACCAGCTGAACAAGACGCCAACACAAATATCCATCCTCTCTTTGCTACAGAATTCTGAGATGCATAGGAATGCTTTATTGAAGGTATTGAACGAAGCCTATGTGCCGAGCAACATCACTAGCGGGGAAATGGCCAATATGGTAGGCCAAGTGCTAGAAAGCCACAAGATCACTTTCCACGAGGACGAGCTGCCACCTGAAGGTCTGGGTCACAACAAAGCACTACACATCACCGTGCAATGCGAAGATTATTTCATCACCAGAATCCTGATCGATGGAGGATCCAGTATTAACATTTGTCCATTGATAATGCTCAAGAAATTGGGTAAAGGGCTGCATGAGATAAAGGATGGAGCAATCAATGTGAAAGATTTCGATGGATCTCAAAGGTCCACCATTGGTGAGATAAGCCTATGCTTGCAAATGGGACCAACCTGGTTCGAGGTTGACTTCCAAGTGACAGATGTGCCAGCGTCCTACAACCTGTTATTAGGGCGACCCTGAATCCATGCTGCTGGGGCCGTAGCATCAACATTACATCAGGTTGTGAAGTTCGAGTGGAACCAACAAGAGGTGATTATTCATGGAGATGGTAGCAACCCCATTTACAGTCGCCAGACTATTCCGGTGATTAAAGGAAGAAGGAAGCTGAGTGGAGAAACATACCACCACATTGAACGGGTACGCTATCAACAAAGACAAATGGTAGGATAGCAAGATCGCAAGTATGATGAATTGGCGAGGGTACGATCCAGGTAAAGGGCTCGGCGAGAACCTTCAGGGGATCTCCAAACCTCTCAAACTCAAGAAGCACGGATCCACTTTCGGTTTGGGATATGAATACACTTGGGAAGAATTCAAAAACTGGTTGCCACCATGGCGCGGTCCTTATTACCCTTTGGAGCAACCAATACCGCATCTGGAGCAGACCTTCCAACAAGCCGACGTTATTTATGGATCAGACGAAGAATAAGCACTTGCAGGAATGAGGAACTTGTTTCTAGAGGACAGTGATATGGACTGTTGTGTTATTCTCGAGGAGGAGGGGAAGAAGGCCCTTCCATACAGGATGTGAGCAGAGGGACATACGTCAAGAATTGGACTGTCAGGACAACCAAAGCCCGACGAGCCTCGGGGTAGCAAGGATAAAACGAGCGATATTCATTGTTTTTCTTTACAAAATGATTTCCTTTTTCGCATTTTAATTCCTGCAATAAGATCTTCAATGTTCAAAACAATCGTTCATTTTATTAAAAGCATTTTTAAATTTTTCTTATGAATCAATATTTATTGCTATCATTTTTCTCTCATTACTTTACCTATACAGCATTACTACTACCTGTCTTGATGAACCGATGACTGTGACATGCAACGAGACAATGCATCAAACGAATATGGATTCAGAAGAAGATGACATACCTAACGAGATTGTCAAAGAAGTTGAGAATTTTGAGAACAGATCTAAGTCCAACCTAGAGGAGACTGAAATCATCAACCTAGGAGATTCAGAAAACATCAAGGAAACACGAATCAGCATTCATTTGTCGCCGTTAGAAAAGAAAGAATACACAGAATTTCTAAAGGAGGATTAAGACATATTCTCCTGGTCATACAACGACATGAATGGTCTAAGTACATCTATTGTGGCTCATAAATTTCCAACCAATCCAATGTGTCCACCGGTAAAACAAAAGCTCAGGAAGTTCAAACTCAACATGAGTTTGAAAATCAAAGAAGAAGTCACCAAGCAGATCAACGCCAAGGTTATCAGGGTAGTTGAGTACCCGACATGGTTAGCCAACATTGTTCCAGTACTAAAGAAGGATGGGAAGGTCAGAGTCTGTGTCGACTACGGGATCTAAATCGGGCTAGTCCGAAAGATGACTTCCCTTTGCCAAATATACATATTCTGATTGACAACTGCGCCAAGCATGAACTACAATCATTTGTGGATTTCTTCACTGGTTATCATCAGATCTGGATGGATAAGGAAGATGCTGAGAAAATGGATTTCATTATGCCGTGGGGAATGAACTGTTACAAGATGATGCCATTCGGCCTGAAGAATGCAGGGGCCACCTACATGAGGGATATGACCACCATCTACCATGACATGATTCACAAGGAGATCGAGGTATACGTGGATGATGTTATTATAAAGTCTAGGAAAGCCACTGACCACATAAAAGATTTGAGTAAGTTCTTCAAAAAGTTGCGGAAATACAATCTGAAGTTGAACCCGGGGAAGTGTGCATTCAGGGTTCCTGCTAGAAAGTTGCTCGGGTTCATTGTCAGCCGCCGAGGGATAGAATCGGATCCGTCAAAGGTCAAATCCATTCAAGAACTACCACCGCCAAGGAACAAGAAAGATGTGATGAGTTTCTTGGGGAGACTTAATTACATCAGCTGATTCATAGAACAATCTACAGTTATCTATGAGCCGATCTTCAAGATGCTGAAGAAGGACGCCGCAACAAAGTGGACCAATGATTGTCAAAAGGATTTTGACAAAATCGAGGCATACCTGTAAACACCACCAGTCTTGGTACCGCTTGAGCCAGCTAGACCTCTGTTACTCTACTGCATTCTGGGGCAGCACGATGAAACAGGAAGAAAGGAGCAAGCCATTTATTATCTCAGCAAGAAGTTCACTCAGTACGAGGCCAGATATTCTCTATTGGAATGCATTTGTTGTGCTTTGACTTGGGTAGATCAGAAGCTGAGGCCTTACTTCTGTGCCTACACAACGTATCTCATATCGAGAATGGATCCATTGAAGTACATCTATCAGAAGCCCATGCCCACTGGCAATCTAGCCAAGTGGAAAATCCTACTGAGTGAGTTCGACATTGTTTACGTGACTCAGAAAGGGGTCAAGGGACAGGCTCTGGCAGACAACCTTGCTGAAAACCCTGTGGACAGAGAATACGGACCTCTGAAAATGTATTTTCCTGATGAAGAGATATCATTCATATGAGAAGACATTGCAGAATCCTATGACAGTTGGAGAATGTTCTTCGATGGAGCAGCAAACTTCAAAGGGGTCGGCATTGGAGCAGTCTTAATATCAGAAACCAGTCAGCATTATCTGGTATCTACCAAACTCAAGTTCCCCTGCACCAACAATGTGGCAGAGTATGAAGCCTATATCTTAGGGCTCAACATGGCCATTGACATGAACGTCCAGGAGCTGTTAGTGATTGGTGACTCAGATTTGTTGGTACATCAGGTACAAGGAGAGTGGGCTACCAAGAATTCCAAGATACTGCCGTATCTGCACCACATACAAGAATTAAGAAAGAGGTTCACGAAGATAGAATTTTGGCATGTCCCCAGAATCCAGAATGAGTTCACCGATGCATTGGCTACTTTGTCCTCAATGATCCAACACCCGGACAAGAATTTCATTGATCCTATTCCAGTAAAGATCCATAATCAGCCAGCTTATTATGCCCACGTCGAAGAGGAAGCAGACGGAAATCCTTGGTTTCATGACATCAAGGAGTATTTGGAAAAAGGAGATTACCCAGAGCTTGCAAATCCCACTCAGAAATGCACACTTCGAAGACTATCCAACAACCTTTTTCACAGCAGAGGAATCCTATATTGGAGGACTCCTGATTTGGGATTATTACGTTGTATCGACGCAAAGGAAGCATCCAAGCTGCTAAAGGAGATTCATGCTGGGACCTGTGGCCCGCATATGAACGGTTTTGTTTTGGCAAAGAAGATACTCCGAGCTGGTTACTTTTGGATGACTATGGAAATAGACTGCATCCCGTATGTCCGAAAATGCCACCGTTGTCAGATACACGCAGATATGATAAAGATACCTCCAAACGAGCTCAACGCAACAAGCTCACCATGGCTATTCGCCGCCTGGGGAATGGACGTTATTGGACTAATCGAGCCTGCCGCCTCCAACGGACACAGGTTCATTCTGGTAGCCATCGACTATTTCACCAAATGGGTCAAAGCAGCATCCTACAAAGCAGTGACTAAGAAAGTCATGGCAGACTTTGTCCGCGACCGTATTGTTTTTCGATTTGGGATTCCGGAGTCAATCATCATCGATAATGGTTCCAATCTCAACAGTGACTTGTGCGAGGCTTTCAAGATCAAACACAAGAATTCCACAGCTTACAGACCTCAGATGAATGGAGCTGTAGAAGCCGCCAACAAAAACATCAAGAAGATACTAAGAAAGATGATAGAAAGGCACAAGCAGTGGCACGAGAAGTTATCATTTGCCTTATTGGGATATCGCACCACAGTTCGCACCTCAACANAAGTTCTCTCCCAACTTGCAGGGTCCATACATGGTTCACCGAGTACTGACAGGAGGAGTACTTATACTCGCAGAAATGGACGGAGAAGTCTGGCCAAAGCCAATCAATTCAAATGCAGTCAAACGCTACTATGTGTAATATTTATGTTTTCTCAATGATGTAAATTGAACTACGCCTGACCTGATTCCCGTTTAAGAGGGGATACGTAGGCAGCCCTATGGGTTCGATCACAATTCAATAAAAATTTCATTTTTCCCAACAATTAGAAACTGGGGCAGAATTTTGAGGTGAAGCAAGTTCAGCCAATCGCCGCATGAGCAACTCCTCAAAATTCTGAAGCAAGATCAGCCAATCGTCGCACGAGCAACAGTCAGAGACATTCACCCATCAAACTGGGGCAAAATTTTGAGGAGTAGCAGGAGAGGTTGAAATGTCCCGAGCCGTGTCATGGTCGTCGGCTCATCCCAAAATTATTTTTTAATTATATATTATGCTTTTACAAAATCATGCATGTTTGTTTTTGAAACAGCTTTGTTTAGACTCGCTACCCCAATAATACAGACAGTATCATCAAATCGAGTCCAGCAAGTCAAGAAAAGCCAGCGGGGATACGAACTAAACCCCCCCCCCCCTCCGGTTTATAGAACTCACGATATTTCTTTGGTTGCAGGTACTAAGGTTGCAAAATCCCTAAACTAACTGTCAGCCCAGGGGACAAGCGTTATCCAAAATATGACTCTCAAAACTGCTGCACTTGCCGACGTTCACACATGCCTCAATGCTCCGCAGTCACAATGCTATCAATAATCACAATGCCACAATTCATCACCAGCTAAGAATTCCTACTGTCATTTTATTTCTTGCATAAGGCTACCATTCTGCCTTCCAAGGTTAAGCTCTACCTCCATCTACATCATTGCATAAGGCTACTATTCTACCTTCTGAGGTTAAGCTCTACCTCCATTTACATTTTGCACAAGGCTACCTTTCTGCCTTTCGAGAATAAACACCGTCTCCCTCTGCATTCGCATCTTTACGTAAGGCTACTATTGTGCCTTCCGAGGTTAAGCTCTACCTCCATCTACATCATTGCATAAGGCTACTATTCTGCCTTCCGAGACTAAACGTTGTCTCCCTCTGCATTTGCATCTTTGCATAAGGCTACCATTCTGCCTTCCGAGGTTAAGCTCTACCTCCATCTACATCATTGCATAAGGCCACCATTATGCCTTCCGATACTAAACATTGTCTCCATCTGCATTTGCATCTTTGCATAAGTCTACCATTCTGCCTTCTAAGTTTAAGCTCTACCTCCATCTACATCATTGCATAAGGCTACCATTCTGCCTTCCGAGGTTAAGCTCTACCTCCATCTACATCATTGCATAAGGCTACCATTCTGCCTTCCGAGACTAAGAACTATCTCCATCTGCATTGCATAAGGCTACCATTCTACCTTCCGAGGCTAAGCTCTGCCTCCAATTTACCTTTCGAGGTTAACCGTTGTCTCAAGCACTATTTACTTCGCTTTCCTTTCGAGTTAAGCTCTGCCCTTTTATTCGCAAGACTAAACTTTTTCTCGTCAGCATCATTCTATTCAATCTGCATGGGCTGAAATATCGCCAACTCATCCAAAGGTGTCATCATTCGGAGGAACCATTTTCATGGCCCGAGAACACCATGCCATGGCCTGAGGATCTCTTTCAACCTCTGCATATCATTATTCAAAGGAATCATGGTTCGGAGGCACCATCCTCATGGCCCGAGAACATCATTTTCATGGCCTGCGAATCCTGCATCAAGCAATTCATAGCCCAGGACGTCATGGTCTAAGGACGTCATCCTTAACCGTCCGAAGACATCATTCATGGTCCAACGAGAATTTGCATCATGTTTAAATTACAAACAATATATGCTTGTATTATTTATTTGCAGGTAATCCGGCGAGCAAACTGCCATCCCGGCAGGAGCGGTTTCGCTCCAGTTCTCCTAACCACCCCGTAAGCCACTTATCAGTCCCAAATGTTGCGTCTATTCTTGTAAGAAACTTCATCGGTATACTTCACCGATGACTCTTGAACTATATGCGTCCTCATTCTTGTAAAACCAGGGATATGTAGGCAACTCAGAAACCAGGGTGCGACTGGAATCTCTCCAAACCATTTCACTCGGTCAAAATTGGCCATCATATCTTTAACCGACAACTCTTTTATCCTTCCTAGGTAAAGAAGGGCAGCTGTTGATAGCCTATAATTAGGACCTCAATCGAGGGTTCCCTTATTGATTTCCAGAGTTTAATTTATTGCTTGCCTTATTTCTATGAATGATGTTTGTAGTCAAATTAGTATACATATTTTCCTTAAGTATAATTCTTAACTTGGCCTTACTTACGTATGATATACCTATACTATACCTAGGATGCTTTCCTTAAGTGTTATAATTAGCTTTCAAGATTCCTTTCCTTATTTTTAAACCTGCTATTTACCGTCTAAGTATGACTCCTTAATTAAAGGAAGTCGTTTTACCAATCTAATTTTAATTGATTGTTTACTCCCATAATTACTGCTGAAACTATTATTTTACCTTATTCTTCTGCATGGTTTAAACTGTAAATACCTTTATACTCTCCTTAGCATAAACGAACTAATCTGTTCAACTCTCTCTCTCACAACTAAAACTGCTCTCTCTCTTTTCTATGCTAGTTACTACTATTCTAAGTTAGCCGGCTGCAAGCCAAAGCTAACTATTGTGCATCTCCTACTTCCTTTTTGTGTTACTGCTTTCTTCACTTCACTGGTATGTTCTAATTCAGATTTCAGTTCTCAAACCAACATGTTTCTACTACTGTCGCAATTCATTGTGTTTAAAATTTGCTTTTACTAATTATTTTGTTGTTCAACATGTAACTAGGATCCTGAACTCCGTTCACATGATAATTTATACTTTATTTGTCATAACCAGCATGTCTTTATGTACTTGATACATGTTCTATGTGAATCTTCATGCCTATGTTTGGTACGTTAGTTTGATTAGGGTAAATCCTATTGTCTCGAACTATTTGGTCCTGTTATGTTAGTATAATCCTATACCCTACTGTATCCCCAATCCCCTGAATCCTTAGGAACTTCTGATTGTGTACTGCATGCTACATGTTTTCCCTCACATGCTCTGTATTTGTCCCTCAAATGCCATTACCCCTGCTTGTGATTGTTGGACTATTCCTGGTCCTTTGTGTAATGTTGAACTTGTTGGTGTTCCTGCCCTTTTAGTGGTTAAACTTCTTTGTTATAAAACTATTTCAATCAAGTTTCCCTCTTCAAAACTGTTTTCTTACTTACCCTTTTCAAAACTGTTTTCTTACTTAACCTTTTCAAAACTATGTCGAGCACTCTCACTCTACTCTTAGATCATTAAGTTCTGCCCCCCTCTGTGTGAGCATTGCCTTGGGACCCTTGAGCTCCCTCTGAACTTTGACACACAAAGGCTGACCATTCTACACTACACTTACTCTCTATCTTGGCTATGAAATCTGGGTGTGAGCACTGCCCGGGATCCCTTGAGGTCCTTAGGGAACTTTGACACATCTGGATTGTTAAAAGGCTGTGAAATATTACTTGGCATTGAGGACATAGAGATCTGGGCCTATATTGTAGGCTCCCTATAGTTAACTTCTTATTTTCTTTACTTTCAGTTATGTAATTCCTATTCAATGGTCTGTAATAAATAATTGTAAACAACTCTGGGGTTGGATAGTGAAAAGAGGTGGGTAATATGCATGTTGCAGTGTAATCAAGGGTAGAAATAATGATTCCTAGGTTTACTCTCTCTATGCGCAATAGCAGCCATGTTAAGGTACAACATGCCAAGCATGCCATGCATTAGATATCATGCTATTTAGGATTTATATGTGCTGTTTTCATCTTCTCATCATCACTTTGAAATCCTTTCTATAGGGTAAATAATACCAACAAAATAAATTGCTATTATGTGGTTCTGCCTTGTAAACATGTTCTGAAACTTCATTTTGAAATCCTGTCTTAGGATAAATATGTTGCACTCATCATGCTGCAAATATGCTCCACACTTAGAAAACCTGTTTTTAAGATAAACAACATTAAAAACTGTCACCTATGTTATTCCTGAAACTGTGCATAATGATGTGATTCTATGTGCATTTAAAGATCTTATTTTAGCAACTGCATATGCATCATTATGCATTAGACATCATGTTATAGGATCGTACTCAGTTAACTACACTTAGTCTAAATAAAGATGTATAAAACAGTCCTCCTGTTCTAACAAACTAGTAATTAGTCTCTGAATATTTGCAACACTTAGAACTGCATGATATTAGGTATCACGACCTGAAATTGTCATCATTATTGTTACACGCTTAGGCAAGTCTTAGGTAATCAGCCATAAAGAAATAAAACCAGAATTGTCCTTTGTGATTAGTGTTCAATTGTTCCTCTCTGAGTAATGCAATAAATTTGTCTTTGTGTTATCACTTAGATACCATGCTTAGGATCTGGACCTTAACTGTGTATGAGTCATGTTGTTTATGTGTATTATGTGTGGAGGTATACTTGAGCCTTTTATTTTCTTTCCATGCTCCCCTTAATTGAAGTCCTATATGTTTTATTATGTGTCGCCTTAGTAATTTTTACCTTTAAAACCTGAGGGTCTGCCTAGCACCTCCCTTATAGGATAGAAGTCCTAAATTCCTCCGGGACTGATAGGAAGGGAGGGGTAACAACATGAAATAGAGGTCGAGACCAACACTCGATTTAGTTACTTTCACGGGGTGGGAATGGGTATAATACGGATATGATGACCGGTGCGCTAATACCACGTGTAGCCCCTCTTCGAGGAGTGTCATACCGGGTATTGCATTGATGTGATCCATATTATTATAAACCTAGGATCCCCTTTATATGCTTAGATCATAATCCTTTCAAAATCTAACCTTCTTTACTATTTTCAAACATTTGCATGCTTAAGACTTAAATCCGCTCTTATTTGAGCCTTTATTTGTTTGTTTGTTAAGCCGTACAAATTCACAAAAGCTGTTTGGCCGGGAACCACACTTGTGGATCCTAAGGGGTGCCTAACACCTTCCCCTTAGGATAATTTCAAGCCTTTACCCTATCTCTAGTTAACAACTAAGTTGTAAATGAGCCCCTTTGGTGTCCTAACGCACCTTTAAAAATCATTAGGTGGCGACTCTCAAAAATACAAACCCCTTTCCCAAAAGGAAAGGGCTGTCTCAATCGAATGTCGTAAACCCGATTTCCGCGAGGAAAGAGGGGGCACGGCAGTGTGGCGAGACAAGGCGGGCACTTAATACATTATTATTGCGCACGTAGCGAGACAAGGTGGGCCATGTCGGGGATTGATTGTGATGAATTGTGATGGCCTAGGGGCATTCTTGTTGTTGATATATGTGTAGTGGTACACTTACCTGGGTGAGATTTATCTTGTGAAAGTTGTGAGAAAATATTCTATGTGTGGTTCGTTCTTTTCCTTATTCTTAATTGTTGATATGGTCTATGATAGAACACTTGCACAAGCATACACGTAGTTAAGCACCCTTATCGTGTAAGAGATCTTCTTGATAGTGTTGAGCATATATGCACACCCTTGTTACCTAACTTCTATGTGAAAATTGATCTATTGGCACGTTAGGCGTCAGTGTGGTTATAAAATGTTATGATGGGCAGGATGCCAAGTGCTAGGGTTCAGGTATTGAGACCCGTAAGTTGTAAATTTTCTAAGGTTCGGTACCTCGTGGAGTTGTGACTAAAACCTGATACGAAAGCGGTCAAAGTTGCTGAGTTACTAATTGTCCTTGTTGTATTTGTGATTTCGAATTTAGGTTATGTTTCCATTAACTCTTTCGTGTCATTTTTACGGTATTCCATTGATACTTGTTGTTCCTTTCTTATTGTGAATTCCTGTATTGATAGACATTGTAACGACCCGACCGGTCTTTTTGCGTTATCGGACCCCATTCCCCTAAATGAAACCTCCCATAGCGGCTTATTGGGATTTATGACTTGCGGGGGCGGGTGGTACGGGATTCAGAAGTGTTTAGAGCAATATTGGAACACTTGGTTCCTTCAGGTTTGCCTTTAAGGCCAAATTTGACTTCGGTCAACATTTTGATTAAACAACCTCGGAATTTAGTTTCGACTGTTCCAGTAGCTTCGAATGATGATTTCAGACTTGGGCGTATGTTCGGAATGGGTTTGGGATGACCCGGGAGCGTTTTCGGCGCCCAATATTGAAATAAGAGTTCCTTAAGTCCCTATTTGTGGTTTGGGATGTGTTTTTGTATTATGGAGGTCCGAAAAGAATTCCAAGACCGGGAATAATTCCGTTATGTCATTTATGACTTGCCTGTAAAATTTGGTATCATTCTGAGCAGTATAGGTCGGTTCGGCGCATTGTTATCGAATTCAAGAACTTGAAGTTCTTAAGTTATGATTCTAGGGGTTTTGGGATGTGATTTTGAGCTTTAGCGTTGTTTTGAATGTTCCCAAGGCTTGAGCAAATCTGTATTATGATTTGGGACTTGTTGGTATATTTGAAAAGGGGCTCGAGTGGGCCCAGGTGCCTTCCGGACACCACACGAGGCCAAAAACCAGCTGAAATAGTTGTTGGTGCACCTGTTCTGGTGTTACCGCAGGTGCGGTTGCCCAGTCGCAGGTGCAAGACCGCTCTTACGGTCCCAGCCTCGCAGGTGAGACCCTCAGCGGGCAGCCCATTTCTCGCAGGTGCGGACAAAGTTCCATAGGAGCGGTGCGGCAGGTGCGGTCTCCTCTCTGGAGGTGCGGGCCCAGGCTTCCTGGTCCATTTTCTGCAGGTGCGAGCCTTTGCTCGCAGATGCGAGACCGAAGGTGCGGTCCTTGAGTCGCAGGTGAGGAACCACTATCAGGCAATGTGTTTCTTAAATACGGGATTCTTCATTGTTTCTTCATTCCTTCCTCCATTAAAACACTTTGAGAGCTGGGAAAAGGGCTCCACGACCCAACCACTGAGAGGGAAGTAAATTCTACCCCAAAGTTAGTTTAATTCATGAATTCTTAGTTAAGTTAACCTTCTTAATTAGAAAAAATCAAGAATTGGGTAGTAACCTAGGGCTTTCGTGAATTTATAGAATTACCCGTCAATTAGCTATGAAATCAAGTAAAAATCATGTATTAACGATCCTTAGGTTATGGGTGAGCGGTTCCTTCGTGAATTTTCGGAATCCGAGCGTGCGGGCCCGGGGTGAATTTTGCGATTTCTTCAAGAATGATGAATCTACTAAATAAGTAGGAGAATTTTCATACTTTGAGCATAAATTGATGTATTTGTATAACATTTGGCTAGTTTCGAGTCCTCGGCTGTAGAGTTCAGAGTTTCGGGCGCGTTCTTCATCCGGGGAGTAGATTCGACACGAGGTGAGTCTCCTTTCTAACCTCTTAAGACGGAACTGTCCCCTTAGGTGATTTAAATGCCATATGTGATAATTGTGGGGGCTACGTACATACAAAGTGACTAGAATTTGTACGTAGTGGCTATTATTATTATGTCCGGGTAGTTAGGCCCACATCATACCTTGTGTTTTACTTTATATGAACTATATGCTTAATAAATTAAATGTTACATGCGGCTTATTTCCCTGAGATCACGGAATTTGAGAACAAATTGTAAGGAATTGTTTACTGAAAAGTAATTTTAAAAGGAATAGTGTGTGTGCATGTGACCGCTTCGCAATTTACATTCCGCGAGCGGAGTGTGATTTCCCCACTCTTATGGGAACGGGCCGTACGGCACGACGGATTGGAAGATGCACTTATGGTTCGGGCCGTTCGATCCTCGGCAGTGCATAGATGTGAGTACTTTATGGAAAGGTGCACTTATGGTTCGGGCCGTTCAACCCACGGCAGTGCACGGACACGACTATCTTATGACTCCGGCCGGTTGTCTTTACCCTCTATGCGCATGATTTGTTTGTTACTAAATTCATGGACATTGATTTGACAGATATTTGGGGGAAGGTGAAGTACTAATTGTTCATTCATTTCCAGTACTTTCCTTGGATTTCAGTGCCTTATATATATTTGCTACTTCACTGTCTTTACATGCCTACCATTTTCATCATATTCTGTTAAATTATGTTGTTGGACCTTAGTGAGTGTCATGTCGACCTCTCGTCAATACCTCTTTGAGGTTAGGCAGGATACTCACTGGGTACATATATATTTATGTACTCATGCTACGCTTCGGTACTTAATTGTACAGGTTCTAAGGCTGGTGCATCTGGTTGTCGGACCGGAGCTTGATTTTGATTATAGACGGACCTGACTTCACGACGAGCTGCTTTCTCCTGGTGATCTCCGGCAGCACCATGGGGTTTCTTTTTCTTATTTCCCATTTATTTCCTTCAGACAGTGGGATTGTATATTATATCTTTTGTATATTATGTTAGTATGCCCGTAGGACTGGTGACACTAGTTCCTGGCACACACGTGATTGTTATTATGGATTACGGGTTGTATATATACTGGCTTATGCCTCCTCACGACTTCTTTGATTAAAAACTAGCTAATTATCCTTGTCGATTTATGTTTTAAGTTTTAAAATCTGAGTATATGTTGAAATGTTTGATCTAATAAGAAAGAACCCTTAGTAAATTGAGTGTTGGCTTGCCTGACCCCGCCGTTGGACGCTATCACGACCTAAGTTAGGATTTTGGGTCGTGACAACATGGTATCATAGCACTAGGTTCACGTAAGTCTCACAAGTCACGGGCAACCCAGTAGAGTCTTGCGGATCAGTACGGAGACGTCTATACTTATCTTCAGGAGGCTATAGGGTGTTAGGAAACCTATCTTTGTTCGTACTCTATCATGCAGTCGTGGATTTACTAAATTCATTCTTTTATTCGCTCACAGATGGTCAGGACGCGTGCATCTGATGTTCCAGACCCAGGAAGGGCCGCTACCCCCGTTGTCTGAGGCCGTGGCAGAGGTCAGGGGAGGGCACCGGCCCGAGGTAGGGGACGAGGGCATCCCAGAGCTATTCCGGTTCCACCACCAGGGGACCCTATCATTGAGGAGTAGGACGAGGTGCCTCCAGCAAATCCTGCTCTAGTGGACTTCATGACGGCGCCAGGCTTCTAGGAGTTATGGGCTGTATGATGAGATTTATGGACACTGTGTCCCAGGTTGGTTTATTTCCAGTAGATCCTGCCACTTCTCAGGCGGGAGGGGGGAGGCCAGTCGATGATTTACAAAATTCATTCTTCTATTCTCTCACAGATGGTGAGGACGCGTGCATCTGATGTTCCAGACCCGGGAAGGGACGCTACTCCCGTTGTCTAAGGCCATGGCAGAGGCCGGGGGAGGGCACCAGCCCAAGGTAGGGGATGAGGGAGTCCCAGAGCTATTCCGGTTCCACCACCAGGGGACCTTATCATTGAGGAGTAGGACGAGGTGCCTCCAGCAGATCCTGCTCTAGTAGACTTCATGACGGCGCCAGGATTCTAGGCAGTCATGGGCCGTATGATGAGATTTATGGACACTATGTCCCAGGCTGGTTTATTTCCAGCATATCCTGCCACTTCTCAGGCGGGAGGGGGAGTCCAGACCCCTACTACCCAGGCTGCAAGCCAGACAGCAGCATTACATCATACCCCGAGTACACTGCCCATGGGTGGGGTCCATCCTGTTGCAGCAGCACCTGAGCCCAGACCAACTGCGGATGGTGATCCGCAAAAGTTATTGGATAGATGGACTCGATTTCACCCTCCAATCTTTGGGGTGAGCGAGACGAGGATGCCCAGGATTTTGTGGATAGGTGCAGGACAGATTACACAACATGAGGATACTAGAGTCCCATGGAGTGGATTTCACTACCTTCCAGTTGGAGGGCAGAGCTCGTAGGTGGTGGCAGTCCTATATTCTCAACAGGCCAGCAGATTCTCCTCCTGTCACTTGGGAGCAGTTCACGCAGATGTTTCTGGATAGATATATCCCACCCTCTGAGAGGGAAGAGCTGCGGTATCAGTTTGAGCGGCTAGAGCAGGGACAGATGTCAGTGACAGATTATGAGGCCAGATTTTCAGAGTTGTCTCGCCATGCACTCATGATACTACCTACTGATGCAGAGAGGGTGCGGATATTTGTGGCTGCGTTGCATCCAGGTATTACGGCCACCATGGCCCGAGAGATGGAGATGGGTACTCCTTATTAGCTCGTGGTAGAGATTGCTCACAGAATCGAGGGTTATCGGTCGAGGAGCAGGGAGCAGGGGCAGCAAGACAAGAGGGCTAGATTCTCCGGAGATTTCAGAGGTGCCCCGGCTAGGGGCAGAGGTCAGTTTAGCAGTGGTCAGCCCAGCAGGCCTTTACATTCAGCACCTCCACCACCTCCCGGAGGTGTTCCAACGAGACCTCATTTCAGCGCCATGCCAGAGCACTCCTACCGTCCTCCAGCCATTCAGAGTTCACCCAATGGTTATCCCAGTGCGGGACACCACCGCCGAGTCTCCGATGATTGATTCAGTGCCAGTGGTTCGAGAGTTTGTTGATGTATTTCCTTCAGACCTTCCAGGCATGCCTCCGGACCGTGATATTGATTTCTGCATTGATTTACCTCCAGGCCACCAGCCTATATCTATTCCTCCATACCGTATGGCTCCAAAGGAGTTGAAGGAATTGAAGGAGCAGCTTGAGGAGTTGTTAGCTAAGGGGTTCATCAGACCGAGTGTATCGTTGTGGGGTGCTCCAGTTCTATTCGTGAAGAAGAAGAATGGGTCCATGCGGATGTGTATTGATTACCGCCAGTTGAACAAGGTCACCATTAAGAACAAATATCCTTTCTCGTGCATCGATAATTTGTTTGACCAGTTTTAGGGTGCTAGGGTGTTCTCTAAGATTGATTTGAGATCGGGATATCATCAGTTGAAGATTCGAGCCTCAGATGTTCCGAAGACTGCTTTTCGTACGAGGTATGTCCATTACGAGTTCCTGGTAATGTCCTTTGGCTTGACTAATGGCCCCGCAGCATTCATGGACTTGATGAATAGGGTGTTCAGGCCGTATATTGATTCCTTTGTCATTGTCTTCATTGATGACATTTTGATTTACTCACGTAGCCTGGGGGAGCACGAGCAGCATTTGAGAGTTGTGCTCCAGACTTTGCGAGAACAGAAGCTATATGCTAAGTTCTCCAAGTGTGAGTTTTGGTTGGATTCTGTGGCATTCTTGGGGCATGTGGTATCCAGAGAGGGTATCAAGTTTGATCCTTAGAAGATTGAGGCGGTTCAGAGTTGGTCGCGTCCTACTGCAGCTACAGAGATCAGGAGCTTTTTGGGCCTAGCAGGCTATTATAGCCGATTTGTGGAGGGGTTCTCTTCTATTGCAGCTCCACTGACTAGATTGACTCAGAAGAATGCCCCATTCAGATGGTCCGACGAGTGTGAGGCGATCTTTCAGAAGCTCAAGACAGTATTGACCTCAGCACCAATTATGGTATTGCCTTCCGGTTCTGGGATGTATACTGTGTATTGCGACGCTTCACGCATTGGTTTGGGATGTGTGTTAATGCAGGAAGGGAGAGTTATTGCTTATGCTTCGCGCCAGCTGAAGGTTCATGAGAAGAATTACCCTGTGCATGATTTAGAGTTAGCGGCGATTGTTCATGCTCTTACGATTTGGAGACACTACTTGTATGGGGTGTCCTGTGAGGTTTATACAGACCACCGCAACTTGCAGCACTTGTTCAAGCAGATGGATCTTAATTTGAGGCAGCAAAGGTGGCTTGAGTTGTTGAAGGATTATGATATCACCATTATTTATCATCGGGGCAAGGCAAATGTGGTAACAGATGCCTTGAGCAAGAAGGCAGAGAGTATGGGTAGCTTGGCTTACATTGCAGCAGAAGAGAGACCTCTGGCCTTGGACATTCAGTCTTTGGCTAATCGTCTAGTGAGGTTAGACCTTTCGGAGCCTCGTCGAGTTCTAGCACATGTGGTTGCTCAGTCTTCGTTATTGGGTGAAATTAAGGCTCGTCAGTTTGATGATCCGTGCTTGGCATAGCTTTGGGAGACAGTGGTACAGGGTGGTGCCAAGGAGGTTATTATTGGCGAGGATGGTGTTCTGAGACTCCAGGTCCGTTTATGTGTTCCTAATGTCGATGGCCTGAGAGGGAGGATTCTAGAGGAGGCACACAGTTCTCGGTATTCTGTCCATCCTGGTGCTACGAAGATGTATCGTGATTTGAAGCAGCATTACTGGTGGAGGCGGATGAAGAAGGACATTGTGGAGTATGTGGCTAGGTGTCTTAATTTCCAGCAGGTTAAGTATGAGCACCAGAGGCCAGGAGGCCTACTTCAGCAGATGCCCATTCTAGAATAAAAGTGGGAACGCATCACTATGGACTTCGTGGTTGGGTTGCCTCGGACATTGTGGAAGGTTGACGCGGTTTGGGTCATTGTGGATAGATTGACCAAATCGGCACATTTCATTCCAGTGGCCACTACATATACTTCTGAGAGGTTGGCATAGATCTACATTCGCGAAATAGTCCGGTATCACGGTGTGCCGGTGTCCATTTTATCAGATCGAGGTCCTCAGTTCACCTCGCACTTCTGGAGAGCATTGCATAGTGAGATGGGCACCCAGATAGATCTCAGCCATCATTTCACCCTCAGATTGATGGCCAGTCGAAGCGTAAAGTTCAGATATTGAAGGACATGCTCAGAGCATGCGTGATTGACTTCGGAGGTCAGTGGGACCAGTTCTTGCCTTTGGCCGAGTTTTCTTACAATAATAGTTACCAGTCCAGCATCGAGATGGATCCATTTGAGGCTTTGTATGGTCGGCGATGTCGTTCTCCTATCGGGTGGTTTGAGCTTGGCGAGGCTAAGTTATATGGCACCGACCTAGTGAGGGATGCTTTGGAGAAAGTGAAGTTGGTCCAGGAGAGGCTCCGCACAGCACAGTCCAGACAGAAGAGTTACACGGATCGGAGGGTGCGTGATGTATCATTTATGAAGGAAGATAAGGTCCTGTTGAAAGTCTCACCGATGAAGGGTATTGTGAGGTTTGGGAATAAGGGCAAGCTAAGCCCGGGGTTTATAGGTCCCTTCGAGGTGTTGAGGCGAGTTGGGGAGGTTGCTTATGAGCTGGCCTTACCTCCCAGTTTATCAGGAGTTCATCCAGTTTTTCATGTATCCATGCTCCAGAGGTACCACATCGACTTCTCTCACGTGGTTGATTTAAGCACTATTCAGTTGGATGAGAGGTTGGGCTACGAGGAGGAGCCAGTTGCTATTATTGATAGACAGGATCGCCAGTTGAGGTCCAAGAGAGTGTCTGCAGTGAAGGTCCAGTAGAGGGGCCAACCAGTCAATGAAGAAACCTGGGAGTCCGAGGAAGACATGCGGAGCAGATATCCACACTTATTCAGCACTTCAAGTATGATTCTAGACCCGTTCGAGGACGATCGTTTGTTTAAGAGGTGGAGAATGTAATGACTCGACCGGTCGTTTTGTGTTATCTGACCTCGTTCCCCTAAATGAAACCTCCCATAGCGGCTTATTGTGATTTATGACTTGCGGGGGCGGGTGGTCCGGGATTCAGACGTGTTTAGAGCAATATTGGAACACTTGGTTCCTTCAGGTTGGCCTTTAAGGCCAAATTTGACTTCGGTCAACATTTTGAATAAACCACCTCAGAATTGAGTTTCGACGGTTCCAGTAGCTTCGTATGATGATTTCGGACTTGGGCGTATATTCGGAATGGGTTTCGGATGACTCGAGAGCGTTTCGGTGCCCAATATTGAAATAAGAGTTCCTTAAGTCCCTATTTGTGGTTTGGGACGTGCTTTTGTGTTATCGAGGTCCGAATGGAATTCTGAGACCGGGAATAGTTATGTTATGTCATTTATGACTTTCCTGCAAAATTAGGTATCATTCCGAGTAGTATAGGTCGGTTTGGCGCATTGTTATCGAATTCAAGAACTTGAAGTTCTTAAGTTATGATTCTAGGGTTTTGGGATGTGATTTTGAGCTTTAACGTTGTTTTGAGTGTTTCGAAGGCTCGAGCGAGTCCGTATTATGATTTGGGACTTGTTGGTATATTTGGACGGGGGCTCGGGTGGGCCCAGGTGCCTTCCGGACACCACACGAGGCCAAAAACAAGCTGAAATAGATGCTGGTGCATCTGTTCTGGTGTGACCGCAGGTGCGGTTGCCCAGTCACAGGTGCGGGACCGCTCTTGCGGTCCCAGCCTCACAGGTGCGACCCCTAGAGGACAGCCCATTTCTCGCAGGTGCGGACAAAGTTCCGCAGAAGCAGAGCCGCAAGTGCGGTCTCCTCTCCGCAGGTGCGGCCCCAGGCTTCCTCGTCCATTTCGGCAGGTACGAGCCTTTGCTCGCAGATGCGAGATCGCAGGTGCGGTCCTTGAACCGCAGGTGTGGAACCACTGCCAGACAGTGTGTTTCTTAAATACGGGATTCTTCATTGTTTCTTCACTCCTTCCTCCATTAAAACACTTTGAGAGCTTGGGAAAAGGGCTCCACGACCCAACCACTGAGAGGTAAGTAAATTCTACCCCAAAGTTAGTTTAATTCATGAATTCTTAGCTAAGTTAACCTTCTTAATTAGAAAAAATCAAGAATTGGGTAGTAACCTAGGGCTTTCGGGAGTTTAGAGAATTAGCCAACAATTAGCTATGAAATCAAGTAAAAATCATGTATTAACGATCCTTAGGTTATGGGTGAGTGGTTCCTTCGTGAATTTTCAGAATCCGAGCGTGCGGGCCTAGGGTGAATTTTGGAATTTCATCAAGAATGATGAATCTACTAAATAAGTAGGAGAATTTCCATACTTTGAGCATAAATTGATGTATTTGTATAACATTTGGCTAGTTTCGAGTCCTCGAGTGTAGAGTTCGGATTTTCGGTCGCGTTCTTGGTCCGGGGAGTAGATTCGACATGAGGTAAGTCTCATTTCTGACCTTTTAAGAGGGAACTGTCCCCCTAGGTGATTTAAATGCCATATGTGATAATTGTGGGGGCTATGTACGTACAAAGTGACGAGAGTTTGTACGTAGTGGCTATTATTATTATGTCCGGGTAGTTAGGCCCACATCATACCTTGTGTTTTACTTTATATGAACTATATGCTTAATAGGGGGAGTGCAGACCCCTACTGTCCAGGCTGCAGGCCAGACAGCAGCATTACATCATACCCCGGGTACACTTCCCATGGGTGGGGTCCATCCTGTTGCAGCAACACCTGAGCCCAGACTAGCTGCGGACGGCGATCCGTAGAAGTTATTGGATAGATGGACTCGATTTCACCCTCCAGTCTTTGGAGTGAGCGAGGCGAGGATGCCCAGGATTTTGTGGATAGGTGCAGGGACAGACTACACAACATGAGGATACTAGAGTCCCATGGAGTAGATTTCACTACCTTCCAGTTGGAGGGCAGAGCTCGTAGGTGGTGGAAGTCCTATATTCTCAGCAGGCCAGCAGATTCTCCTCCTGTCACTTGAGAGCAGTTCACGCATATGTTTCTGGATAGATATATCCCACCCTCTGAGAGGGAAGAGTTGCGGTATCAGTTTGAGCGGCTAGAGCAGGACAGATGTCAGTGACAGATTATAAGGCCAGATTTTCAGAGTTGTCTCACCATGCACTCAAGATACTACCTACCGATGCAGAGAGGGTGCGGATATTTGTGGCTGGGTTGCATACAGGTATTAGGGCCACCATGGCCCGAGAGGTGGAGATGGGTACTCCTTATCAGCTCGTGGTAGAGATTGCTCACAGAATCGAGGGGTATCGGTCAAGGAGCAGGGAGCAAGGGCAGCAGGACAAGAGGGCTAGATTCTCCGGAGATTTTAGAGGTGCACCGGCTAGGGGAAGAGGTCAGTTTAGCAGTGGTCAGCCCAGCAGGCCTTTACATTCAGCACCTCCACCACCTCCCCGAGGTGTTCCAGCGAGACCTCATTTCAGCGCCATTACAGAGCGTTCCTACCGTCCTCCAGCCATTCAGAGTTCACCCAGTGGTTATCACAGTCATCCGAGATCCTCCGACCCCTACTTCAGTGCTATGCCAGAGGGCCCACTTCGCCCTCCAGCCATTCAGGGTTCTTCTTCGGGGCAGCAAACTATGGTACTAGAGGGTTGTTACGAGTGTGGAGAGCCAGGCCATATGAGGAGGCATTGTCCGAGGTTTTGCGGCAAGGCCGTACAGCAGGGTTATCAGCCGATGGGTCCAGCACCAGCAGTCCGGCCACCTAGAGGTGGAGGACAGGTCGGCAGGGGTCGTCCTAGAGGTGGAGGCCACTCAAGGGGAGGTCAAGTAGCTCCTGTTCACTCTGGTGGAGCTCAGCCTTCCGGTACTCCAGCTAGATTCTATGCCATTCCGGCCAGATCAGATGCAGTGGCCTCAGACGTCGTGATCACAGGTATTATCTCAGTATGTGGTAGAGAGGCTTTAGTATTATTTGATCCAGGATCCACCTATTCATATGTTTCAGCATTATTTGCTCATTTTCTAGATGCTCCTCATGAGTCCTTGGGTTCTCCTATATATGTGTCCACTCCTGTGGGTGATTCTGTGGTGGTAGACCGGATCTATCGGTCTTGTGTGGTCACCTTCTGTGGGTTCGAGACTAGATCGAACCTTTTATTTCTCGACTTGGTTGATTTTAAGGTTATTCTAGGCATGGATTGGCTATCTCCTTATCATGCCGTACTATCCTGACCCCGTCGTTGGGCGCCATCACGACCTAAGTTAGGATTTTGGGTCGTGACATCCATATTGCGTAGTCCTTATGTAGATATCATATTTTGTTGTTCCTATACTTCTACTTGTTCTGTTTATTAGACCAGTAAGTGTCTTAACTGTTCCTCGTCACTACTCCACCGAGGTTAGTCTTGATACTTACTGGGCAGCGCTGTGGTGTGCTCATACTACACTTTTGTACATTTTGTTTGTACAGATCCAGGTATTGATCTTTAGTAGTTGTGCGTATTTCTTTCCGAGGATACTCAAGGTAACCCCGCTGCTGCATTTGCAGGCTTCGGAGTCACCTTCCTATTTTGTTTTTCACACTATTGTACTTACTTCCAAACAGTTGTACTTAGAAGTTGTAACGAACTCTGTAGAGCTTATGACTTGTACCACTGGTTTTGGGAATCTTAAATTTTGTAGAGATTTCTATATCGAGAATGTTACCCTTTCTTTATTATTTTTTATATTCAGTAAACGTTAATATTACATAGTCCCTAAGACTTAGTGCCATCACGAAACCCAGCGGGGGTAAAATTGGGTCATGACAGAAATAGAGTATTTTGAGCTTTTGGAGTTAGGGTTCTTGAGGTCAAGAGACGATTTTAAGCTCAAATCAAGTCCAACCAACTAAGGTAAGTTGTTAATGATATTTTGGGTTGATTCTTACTCAATATACATGATTTCTAATATTTTTCTCTCATCCAAATACTAGATTTCATCATCAAATCCTCAGGAACACAAAAATCACCAAATTTGTGATTTTTAAATATTGATCTACTAAAGGTAATTCTAATTCTTCAAACTCGTTTATTAAGAGTGTCACGCCCCGAGCCTGGGGGAGAGACCGGCACCCGGTGCCTCACCTATCCTTGCGTACTAACTTGCGACTAAGGGACTCTAAACATGTGATGTCATACTTTGGCCATGGGCCACATTGAACGACAACTGCGAATGTTGACTAAGTATCAATATAAAGCTAGGCCGACAAGGCCGTCATAATTATTGCAGCTGACAAACCAACCAAATATACATACAAGGCCTACAAGTCTAACATATTGCACTAACTGAAAGGATATATCTACAAGCCTCTATTGATGGATATACTATGATCGGAACAGCTTCCCGACCTACTCATAACATGTATACATATATATACAAGATGTACATAGGGTTCTAGACCTGGCAATTCCAAAAGGCATGGAGCTTACCGATCAAGCTGAACTCGAGCAACACTTAATGAGGAGGCCTACCCATCTTTCTGTCTAAACCTGCACGCATGGAATGCATCGCGCCAAAAAAGGGACGTCAGTACGAAATAATGTACCGAGTATGTATGGCAATATACTGAAAGCTGAAAGTGAACTGATAATATAATAACTGCAAGTAGCTGGAAGTCAA
>ML423583.1:3154-13820 GCA_005239525.1 Nicotiana knightiana
TTCCCCCCCCCCCCCCCCTTTCAATTATTACCTAAGTGTTCTAATAACATCCAAAATACATACCTTATGTGTGCACTACCCGTCCCTAACCTATGGCTCGGAGGTGTTTAGGACCTCTATTTAAGGTGGTTCTAGACTCACCTATGTTGCTTAAAAGGAGAAAACTAAGCGACAAACAAAAATCAAATAGGACTGTCACATAAGTAGCAATTAACGGGGCTCATATTTACCTCCACAAATAGAAAAACAGATGCAAGCTATTCAAGCATTTTTTATAATTGCAGGATCCTATAGGCAGGATATCTAAATGAGTATAAACATAATATATAACAGTTTTATTAAGGCGGGGCAGTGAGTACCTATCAGTTTGCCTACTGATTCTATTATTTACTCTGAATCTAGGCACATTTTCAAAACAACAAGCAATCACAATTTTAAAACCCAGGATTTTAATTATCCTACAGGCTTGCCTAAGTGATAACCGGGCAGAATCCTATAGACATAGTATCTAAGCTGTAAACCAGTTACTGATTTTTTAACAGACAGATTTTATCTTTTAGCTCCTATAGGCATGATTTCTAAGTGCTGGAACGGGTTATAAGTGTGATATCTGAATGCAGAAACTGATTTGTATGTTTCCCTATAGGTATGATATCTAAGCGTTAAAACTGATTTACACACACATTTCTTATAGTCATGGTATATAAGTTTTGAAACTGATTTATACATTTTCTATAGGTTGGTTAACCAGTTGCCAAGAAAGTTCAACAAGGAAGATCCTAGAAACATGATTTCTAATGCACACATGGAGATTCTGAAAATATGGTTCTTTGATGCAAAATTGATAAAATAACTAGAAGCATGATTTCTAGGATGCAAAGTGAAAATTCAGGATTACAAATAATGTGATAAGTCCTATAGGCATGATTTCTACCCGAACCCAACAAAAAGATATATAAAAATCCCTCCCTTACTTCACTAATAACCCCCATATCTGTTTTACAGAGATTATTATTACAGACCAATACAAATGAATTACATAATGAAAATCACTATACTATAGGAGCCTTGGCAGGCCCAAAGTCAACCTGGAAATCAGGCCTTCAATTAAATCTAGAGTACACCAGTAGTTCATAATACACCAAATGGGCTTCTGGTGTGTCAAAGTTTCCAAGGGCCTCAAGGACCCCGGGCATTTCTCACACCAGAACTTTTTCCAAGAAACATTTTTGTAAACAAGTTTGGAAGGCCAGCCCCAATGTGTCAGACTTCGGAGGAGTCTCGTGGACTCCTAGGCAGTGCTCACACTGGGGGGTAGGACCCTAGATATCTAAGAGTAGGAGTTGAAAATAGTATGTAAGAGTAGGAGATAGTTTTAAAAAAATAGTTTGGTTTCTTTAGAAGTGAATAGAAACAGATTACAAGATTACAAACAGAACATAACCACATTTAGCAGATTGAGTTCAGACATGTTTTCCAGTTGTTAAGCAATCACAACAAGAGCTACAGACAGGGTTAAACAAGTTTTGCACAGAGCATACAACTAAATCAAACAAAGTTTTACATTGCATAAGTTGGCTTGGTTTATTAACTATTACTAGGTGTGATCATATAGACATGCATTAAACAGAGAACAACATGCTGAAATTAAGTGACTAATTAGACTGTCGTACAGAAAGGATAGCAAGAATTTAAAGCACATTATCCTTGAAAGAAGTATACATAAATCATGCATTAATCAGGAACATGCTAAGGTATATTATCAACACATAAAACATGACAGGAATTGAGGCATGCTAGTTGAGAAATAAGTAAACAAGTGTCATGGATCAAACAGGAATATGTCATACTAACATATAGGACATGACAAATCAATCGGAATTAAGCCATGCTGGTTAAGAGCAATAAACAGAAAAACATAAGGCAAACAGAAGCATTTTGAGGTCTAACTACATAACATATAGAATGACAACAGAAGTGGAGGCATATCATTCAAGAGGTAGCAAACAGGAAGGTGAAGGCAAGTAGAATCCAAGAGTCTAGCCTTGACTTTCAACCGGCTAGACAGTGCAGCAAGTAGAAGTAACAGAAAGAACTACAGTTGTGAGTGTGCGAGTGAAAGTAAGAGTTTATGTGTGTAGGTATTTCTGTATCTTTCTATGTGTATTCGTGTGTTTTGAAAAATCAGAATGGGGGTTTATATAGCACTCAACAGTGTAGACAAATAAGGCGAGGAAGATTTAGAGTTTACAAATAAAGTATGCGAATAAAATTAACCAGTTAATTGAGGCTAAACTTAATCAAGTAATTCAACAGAATCCGGAAAACACCCCTTAAATTGGGAGAATCAATTAACAGCCAAGTTAGGGACAATAAGGTAAATAAATAAATCAGAGACCATTTAGGGGCTGGTTAAAACAATCAAATTCCATAAATTAGGCTAGTAACATAATTAAGGCAAGTAGTACCAATTATGAGTCACTAGGAAAAATAAGTAAAAATCACAGAGAAATACCAATATTAAAAGAAAAATATAATTTCGAACCCTAATTAGGCGAATAAAATCAGTTATCCTCTGTTAATTGACAGGACGAAGAATAACGTGCAAATATCAGAACAAGTAGTGAAGTAATTAGAAACCCTAGGGATTAGAACATAGACATGAAAGTCAGTCGAACAAGTAAAGTGAACCAGAGTTAAACATTTAAAAAATTTAGACTTTTTGCAAAAACTTAAAGATGAAACCCTAGCTTTAGAGAAAACAAAAAATCGGTTAATAATAACAAAAAAAACAGAAAATCTTTGAAGAGAACTATCAGCTAAACTCCAAAACATCTCAGATCTATAGAGATCTGAACCGGCTCGAATAGTTAGAGACTAGGGTTTTAAAAATGACAGAGGTGAGAAAAAAAATCTGGTTTGGAACCATAGATTTAAGTCATAAACATGAAGATAATAGCACTCACAAACACCGAGATGAACACATACAGGTTCATCGAGAAAAATGAAAGGTTTCGGACCAAGTCTAGTTGAATCTCTTTGAGATTCCATCAAACAACAACGAAATCGAACTACCAGTGAAGATAGGAGGCCGGCTGGGGCTTAAAATCAAAGGGAAACCCCATGGATTGAAGGGTTTCCGGTGACGACGGGCTATGGTTAGGGAGAATTTGGGAGATAAGAGAGGAAGAGGGAAACATGGGCGGCGGGGTTGGGAAAATGACTAGGGTTAGGGGTCGTTTAGTGTAATTAAAAAAGGAAAATGATCCTGGACCGTTGATCTTTTGAGATCAACGACCAAGATTAAATCTGAGGGGTTGGGCGGGTTTTAAAATCGGGTCAGGGTATTGGGCTATGATTTTAATTGGCTGGGAGTAATATTTTGCGCCAGGTCCGAAATTAAGCCAAATTAAAAGAGGCTGTTTGTTAAATNTAGGAAAAATAAGTAAAAATCACAGAGAAATACCAATATTAAAAGAAAAATATAATTTCGAACCCTAATTAGGCGAATAAAATCAGTTATCCTCTGTTAATTGACAGGACGAAGAATAACGTGCAAATATCAGAACAAGTAGTGAAGTAATTAGAAACCCTAGGGATTAGAACATAGACATGAAAGTCAGTCGAACAAGTAAAGTGAACCAGAGTTAAACATTTAAAAAATTTAGACTTTTTGCAAAAACTTAAAGATGAAACCCTAGCTTTAGAGAAAACAAAAAATCGGTTAATAATAACAAAAAAAACAGAAAATCTTTGAAGAGAACTATCAGCTAAACTCCAAAACATCTCAGATCTATAGAGATCTGAACCGGCTCGAATAGTTAGAGACTAGTGTTTTAAAAATGACAGAGGTGAGAAAAAAAAATCTGGTTTGGAACCATAGATTTAAGTCATAAACATGAAGATAATAGCACTCACAAACACCGAGATGAACACATACAGGTTCATCGAGAAAAATGAAAGGTTTCGGACCAAGTCTAGTTGAATCTCTTTGAGATTCCATCAAACAACAACGAAATCGAACTACCAGTGAAGATAGGAGGCCGGCTGGGGCTTAAAATCAAAGGGAAACCCCATGGATTGAAGGGTTTCCGGTGACGACGGGCTATGGTTAGGGAGAATTTGGGAGATAAGAGAGGAAGAGGGAAACATGGGCGGCGGGGTTGGGAAAATGACTAGGGTTAGGGGTCGTTTAGTGTAATTAAAAAAGGAAAATGATCCTGGACCGTTGATCTTTTGAGATCAACGACCAAGATTAAATCTGAGGGGTTGGGCGGGTTTTAAAATCGGGTCAGGGTATTGGGCTATGATTTTAATTGGCTGGGAGTAATATTTTGCGCCAGGTCCGAAATTAAGCCAAATTAAAAGAGGCTGTTTGTTAAATACCCTATTAATTTGATAAAATAATTTATAAAATAGCTAATAAATGATAAAAACTGCTATTGATGTATTAAAAAATGATTTAAAATAATTACTTAATATTATAAAAATATAAAAATGTCATTTTCTTGTGCAATAAGGTAATTATGCACACATGTGCTATTATTACAAAGTTATTGCAATTATAACCCTAAAATGTGGATATGGCTATTCATGAAATAATTAAAGCTTAGTAGAAATATAAATGATAAAAATAAGCAATAAAATTATTATAAAACCATTTGTGATGCAATTAGTAATTGTTTATATAATAAATATACTGGGATAAATTAATAAAAAATCCTTAAAAATGCAGAGATTTCCTGCCTTAACCAGAACTCTTGTTGACGATCTTGATATCCCTCTTGAAAGGGAAACATACAATTATTTATCACGGCCCAAATCTAACTCTGTCGTGATGGCGCCTAACGTGATACTAGGCAAGCCTATTTCCCAAAAATACCACTAATTTAAGATATAAGAGTTAATTAAAGCTTCTTAATATCAAAAATTTCCATGAAATCAAGTTAAACTTCAAATTTGAAAATAAAATGCCCCCAAACATCAGGGTGTCACTAAGTCATGAGCGTCTAAGTACTTAAACTATTACACAACTGTCTAAATGTCAATACAACCCAAAAAGGAGAAATAGAAGGAGTAACAAGGTCCTGCGGACACTGGCAGCTACCTTGCAGTCTCCGAAGATAAGCCAACCTGGACTCAACAATCGCCGCGCTCAAACACACCTGGATCTGCACATGAAGTGCAGGGTGTAGTATGAGTACAACTGACTCGGCAAATAACAGTAATTACTAAGGAAATGAGTAGTAGTGACGAGCTAAGCAGCACAACTCAATTAATAATTTTCACAGTTAAGGAATAACATGAGTAAGAGATCAGTTTCATAGATTATCAACTACTATTAGGCAATTAACAGATACATGCAACAACAACAAAATAGATGAAACCTCACAAGCATTGTCACTCAATCCCTCATCCCCCAATGCACACGCTCAATATAGGTACCTGCACTCACTAGGGGTGTTCAGACTCCGGAGGGGCTCCTACAGCCCAAGCGCTAATCTGCACGGACCACTCATGTGCTGCACAGACAAATCACGTGATATCATATCATATCTGGATCCGCACGGACAACTCATGTGTTATAGTATTAATCTGGATCCGTCCGGACAACTCACGTGCTATTATATCATATCTGGATTCACACAGATAACTCACGTGCTATGGTATCAATCTGGATCCGCACGGACAACTCACGTGCTATATTACAATATCTCATAACGGGCCCTCCGCCTCACCCAGTCATGTACCTCTCTGGCCTCACAACTTTCAATAAATAAAGGAAAGCAATCCAAATCAAAGTATTACAATGTATTCAGCAAGAGGATAACAGAGACTGAGGTAATCATGTACAAAAATCACTATGACTGAGTATAACTATTGTGAGCAGAGATAAAGCCTAAGCATGATCTCTAACATGAAGGCAACCAAGTTCTAGCAGACAGGCTAGCACATAAACACAAATAAATACTATTAGGCCTCACATCCTCACGGGACGGACCAAGTCTCAATCCCTCACGGTGTACACCCACACGCCCTCACCTCCAAATGGTCACATGATATAAAATCTTTGGGTTTCATACCCTAAAAACCAGATTTAAAACTGTTAATTACCTTAGCAATGTAGAATCCTACTCCGGGATGCTCTCGCCCCTCGACTCGGTCTCCAAAAGCTCTGAATCTATTCACAACCAGTACAATACCATCTACATATGCTAAAGAAACGAATTCCACAAGAAAAACTACAAAATTAGGCCAAATTAGGCCAACTAGTTTCACTCAAATCCGACTTCCAATCGACATTCAAATCCCAAAAATTCATTTTATGAAGTATCTACAATTTTCTCCAAATTTTCACCTCAAAGTACTAATCAGACGATGAAATCACTGATATATTCATGTATATTAACTAAATCCGAGTTAGAATCACTTACTCCGATGAATTTCTTGAAAAACCCACAAAAAATCGACACAAACCGAGCTCCCTAGGTCCAAAATGTGAAATAATGTCCTAAACCCCGTTTATATAGTGCACCTTCTGAACTCCAATCTGCGGTCAAGTGCGGCCGTGCCTCCCAGCTCCTGCGGTCGCGTAAAAATGGTGCGGCCGCACCTTTTGGTGGCTGCACTGTCAGGCTTTAGTATTTTGGATATAACTTTCTCTACAGATATCCAAATGATGACTCCTTTACCTTTCTGGAAACTAGACACTGCTACAACTTTTGTTATTGAAGCATCTCAAAATTCCTTATATATCAAAAGATACAGGCTTCCGAAGTCGGACAAGCGGATCTGCAGAATCTTTCCCTGGAGTGCGGCCGCGACAAAATTATGCGGTCCGCGCCCCTCCTCCGCGGTCGCGTTTTCAAAACACCAGAACCATACCAGAGTTACGAAAATGTCCGGACTTGCTCAAAACTCACCCCGAACACACCCGAGGCCTCCGGAACCTCAACCAAAGGTACCATCAAGTCCTACATACAAACTCAATCGAGCTCTCAAGTCACATCAAACAATAACAAAAACATGAATCACACACCCATTCAAGCTCAATGAACTTGAAACCTCAAACTTCCACAACTGATGTCGAAACCTATCAAACCTTGTCCGAATAACCTCAAATTTTGCACACACGTCACAAATGATACTACGAACCTACTCCAACTCCCGGAATTCCATTTCGACTATGATGTCAGATTTTTCCACTGCCGACCAGAAATCATCAAATTTTCAATTTCGCCAATTCAAGCCTAATTCTACTACGGACCTCCAAAACACAATCCGGACGCGCTCCTAAGTCCAAAATCACCCGACGGAGCTAACAGAACCATCAAAAATCTAATCCGAAGTCAAATTCTAAAAAGTCAAACTTGGTCAAACCTTTCCAATTTGAAGCTTCTTGCTGAGAATCATTCTTCTAAATCAAATTCCGAATAACTTGAAAATCAAAACCTACGATTCACATAAGTCATGATACATCACACAGAGTTACTCATGCCCTCAAACAACCGAGCGAAGTGCAATTGCTCAAAACGACTTGTCGGGTCGTTACATTATTTGTGCAAAGAAAATATATTGCGATAAATATAGTCAAATATTTAGGATTTGTCCCTGTGCTTTATTTATTATATTTGTAAAATATGAACACGCTAAAAGTTATTTTCACACAAATTTAAAAGTATATTCCTTAGTTTCGGAATACGAAAGTCGAATTGAGGGATAAAAATATACTTAGAAAGAATATTGACTGACCAATATCATAATTTTTGCATGCATGACGCTATTGCCAAAACTTATATACACTATTTGTGTGCTATTACATAAGCTATTCAGCGTATCTAAGTTTTTTAGTAGCATGATGTGCATATTTTTCTTCAAAATTAACCTATATACAATGGAAGATCAATTTTAACTTAGTCTATTATATATACGGTGACACTAACATACATAAGAAATAATAAACTTGAAAACAAATATGTATGGTAGAAGGCCATTTAATATTAAAGTATTTAGATATTCATCTTCGCAGTAATTATTGGTATCATTTTCTACTGAGTCAAAAGTTGAAAAACATTTAAAAGGAAATCAACATTTAATTTAGTTGATCAATATATTCATTTCTGCTAGCTAAGATATTTTTTTAAGTATATCGTGCGATTTGCGCGAAAATTACGTTTTATTCTAATGATAGAAATATTTTCTCTTATTAAACGCACTAACATTACCATTGGGATTGATAAGCAAGTATCAGGAAGAATCAAATCATCTTTTATTAGATCCTCTTCTTCGTTTCCGACACGAAGAAAGAAGACACTGAATACTGCATATGTTCTTACTTTATGTTTCTTGTCAGTTGAATATTTTTCATTTGAGGTCAGAAGTATAACTTTGGCAAGATAACTTTTACAGTCTCTGCTTTTGTCGATTTTGGAACTACTGGTAGTACTGAACAGAAATCACCTCCCAAACCATTAATTTTTCACCAAACGGTTCATTAATATCTAATATATCTCTAGAACTCTGGGACAATTATTTTGATCTTTTGACACTTAACATAAGTGCTTCGTCCCATGTTATCAATTTTGCTTTTCTTTTAAATTTAGCACCATTTCTATGCTTTGATATATGTGTGATGGTTATTTAAGTTGTTTGAAGAGGTCTATCAAATCTAAAGTGGGTGATCTCACAATAAAATTGTTGTTGGTACATCACTTGCTACTATTGCTAATAGTGTCATGCCTCTTAATATGATATTTGCAAGTAATGCATGACATAGAAATATTATTTCGATTCTGTCGGAGGTATCTACAAAGAATAATCTCGTTATACCAGAGTCAACTCTTTATAATATAGTCTTGAAAGCTTGTTCTTGATTAAGATTTAGCTTTGATTGTGCTTCCTAAGACACTTGTATAGCATTTTGATTCTTAATAATATAATATTCTTTTTACTTTGTGCTCTAACACTCTTATGAAATAAATTTATGTACCCTAAGATTTTTTTAACTTGAATAAGAATTTTACTCACATGATGAATTTAAAAAATAATTGAATTGGATTCTCTTGCTAAATAATTAATTAAAAGATTTAATTATTTGGTTTTAACATAAAAGATAATTTATTTTATGTTGATTCAGATCTTAATATTAGTTCATCTCTTGTTTTGAATATTTAATCTTAATTATAATTTTATCCACCATAAATTTTATTTTCAAGAGTAAAAAATTTATATGCCATATCACTTTTAAATCGTTATGTTTGTAGAATCATTAGTGGTTGACTTTTACTAACTATTTTCTTCTTTTTCTCACACATTTGTATTCTTAAATATTTTCTCAGTTGTTGTTTAATAATTGGTTATTTTTCAATACTATACAAAAAACTGACAAAAAAAATATTATTTGAGTAGAAAAATAGTTTAAATATAAAACGAAAATATATTAACGTGGGGGTATCTTTTTCTCAATGTCAACTCTTTAAGCAGTCCATTTACCATTACTTTTATTTTTTCTTGGTATTGAATGTTATGGATTGATAATGTATTGCCAATACAGAGGATTCTTATGAAATTGATTGTATTAACCTTTCCTATATATTTTTAATAAGAATTTAATATATTAAATTTTATAAATTTTAAATTTTAAAATATTAAAAATTAGTATAGACGGCATTGTAGTCCAAAAAATAAGTTATTATAGTTATGTCATTTCCCTATGAGTTCTTCCGTTTAATATTTTAGGGCTATTTTAGTTTATTAATATTGTATTTGTGCTTTTATAATAATATATACTCTCCTTTTTCTAAATGAATTTGGAAAACATAATACATTCTCAAATTAGTTCAAATAATAAGTTATTGCAGTTATGTACTTTCCCTATGAGTTCTTTCATTTAATATTTTAGGGCTATTATGGTCTATTAATCTTTTTTCTAAATAGATTTGGATGATATAATACATTCTCAAATTAAATTAGTAATAGGACATTATAATACGTTTTCAAATTAAATTGGTAATATGACATTATAATATGTTTTCAAATTAAATTAGTAATAGGAATTTTTAAGAAGTATATCCTAAAATTAATATGATTACATGATTAAAATTTGTCTATACCCCGAAAGTAATTATATTAAAAAGAAACATAATAGGATACATGCTAAAATTATTAGGTAACAAAAGGAATGCTAATAGGGTACATGCTATTAGTATAATTATACTAATAGGATTCCTGAATGTGTAATGTCCTAAAACTAATAGGATTATAAGATTAATATCTAGAATTTCGGTTATATTTTTTTATTATGAGTTACTATGCTTAATATTATAAGATTATTTTTATAAGCGACATTGTATTCGAGCTTTTATAATAATATAGATAATAATAATATAAATATAGATAGATATAGCGTATAATGAATTCTCAATTTTCTTAATTAACTTTGAATTAATCATAGTGCCTTTTTCTTCATTCAATTTGGCCTAGGGGTGGGCATAAAATCCGAAAAACCGAATTCCGAACCGAACCGAATTAATTCGGTATTTCGGTTTTCGGTATTTCGGTATTTCGGTCTAATTCGGTACAGAAATTTTAATATTTCGGTATTTCGGTTCGGTACACGGTATTGGATTTTTGATATTTCGGTATTTCGGTAAATACCGAAATACCG